>JASDQU010101565.1:57533-78181 GCA_032191745.1 Picea mariana | reverse complement strand
ATATATATATATATATATATATATATATATATATATAGTGTTTAGTAATTAGTTAGTTATTTTAGCTCTTTTATTTATTTTATTTGTTTCTTCTAGGACTTTTAGATTGGCCAACAGATCCATTAAACCTATAAGAATGAGTTATACCAAATGGCTTGGGTTATTTAGACAACCCCAAACTAGACTCGTTCTTCCAATTGACGGATGGTCATTTTCGCTCGTCAACACAACTCTATAAACTTGCGCACTTGATGAGTGAATGAATGAGTGAGATAATGAGGCACTGACTTCCTTTATTTATATTGGTTTCCAGGTGCTGGAAAGGTGCCTCTTCATTGGGTAGGGTCAAATTGTCTTCTTAGTGGTTAAAACTATTGGGTGTGTGTTATATTCTTTGCATGTGTGTGTGTGGGCATGTCAGATTCGACAACTAATCCTGGATTAAGGGATTAGGGTTTTTGTATCTACGAAATACCTAAAAACATTGTATATATTGTATGGTGAATGGTGAAATTCAATATAATCAATAAATGAAAGGTTTTCCCAGTTGAAGGTTTCAGATATAAAATCTCTATGTACTATGTGTATGAGCCATTGATTAAATTCTGTTTTGCATAAGAATCTATATGCATTGATTTACTTTACAAGTTTAAAACTTACATGTGGTATTAGAGCTCATTTTTGGATTTAGAGGGACAACTTTGTTGCTGAGGGTTTGACTCGATCTTGATAGATCAAGTTGATCTCGGGTCTGTGATAAACCTGGGTTTAGTGGGAGATTTTGCAGTGGTTATTTGAGTGTAGAAAGAGGAATGGTGAGCTCTTCTAGAATCAATATAGAGAAGTTCAATGGTAAAAAAATTGAGCTATGGAAGCTCAAGATGGAGGAATTTCTTGTAGACAAAGAACAATGGATCACTGTGGATCTTGGTACCAATTGTTCATGAAAAGAACAATGGATTACTGGTACACAACCTACTAGTACACAAACTACTAGTACACCACCTGCTAGTATGTCAAAGGAAGATTGGGAGAAGTTGGACAGAAGAGAAAGGAGTATTATTCGACTCTGCTTGGAATATTCGATGTTGTTGAATGTCTCGGGAGAATCTACAACGAAGGAACTATGGGATAAGTTGGGGAATTTGTATTAATCAAAGTCCCTGGTAAACAAGTTGTTTCTTCGAAAGAATCTGTATCATATTAAGATGGAAGATGGAGATTCTGTGACAGAACATATAAATGCCTTTAATACTCTAGTAAGTCAACTTGTCTCTGTTAATATTACAATTGCATAAGAAGATAAGTGTATTACTTTGTTATGTTCTTTTCTAGACTCTTAGGATAATCTGGTTGTAGCAATTGGTAGTACCACTCAATCTACATTGAAGTATGAGGATGTAGTTTCATTCTTGTTATCTGAAGAGATGAGGTGGAAAATCATGGATAGACATAACACAGATGCTTTATTTGTAAGAGGTCATACCCAAGACATGAATCCTGGTAAGCCTTCGGGGGGGAGACCTAAATCTATAGGTAGATCTAATTATCTAAGAAAATATTTGAGGAGATGCTGGAAGTGCGGTAAAACATGGCATTATAAGAAATATTGCAAGTCTAAGAAGGTTGAAAAACCAAAGGGATCTGATAGTACCTCTTCCATAGAGGCGAAAACCTCCACTGAAGAAGGAGGTGATGTTTACCTGGCATCTACAGGTACACATGCAGACTGTGATGTATGGTTGATTGAATCAGGTGCATCATACCATATGACTCCTCACAGGGAGTGGTTCTCTGAATATGAAAAATATGATGTTGGTGATGTATTCTTAGGAGATGACTCAACAACCAAATTCATGGGATGTGGAAGGGTTAAGTTGTTGCTAAAAGATGGAAGGATTAGAACTCTCCCTAGGGTTTTTCACATTCCAAAACTTTCCAGGAGCCTAATATCTGTAAGCAAGTTGGATGATGAAGGAGTGGATACTATATTTGGAAAGAACACTTGCAAGATGGTACGAGGAGCAATGGTGTTGATGAGGGGAGTTTAGTGTGGAACTTTGTACAAGTTGTTTGGAATCACTTATACTAATGGGTGTAACAATTTTGTTATCCCTAAGCAGATAAATGAAGGAGACAAGACCAATATTGTTCCAGAAAAGAAGACCATGTTGTGGCATCAAAGACTGGGTCATATTGGAGAAAAGGGCCTTCGAACACTACACGCTAAAGGTATGGTTGAAGGTATGTCTAATTTCACTTTGGATTTTGATTTCTGTGAACATTGCATATATGGTAAACATAATCGAGTAAGATTCCCATCTGGTGCTACAAGAGTAAAGGGGATCTTAGAGTTGATACACAGTGATGTGTTTGGACTTGTTCCTATTCCATCCCTAGGTAAATTTGTGTATTATGTTTCATTCATAGATGATTTTTCAAGGAACACATGGATTTATTTTCTTAGAAAGAAATATGAGGTATTTGATAAATTTAAAGAGTTTAAGGCTCTGGTAGAAAATCAGATAAAGAAGAAAATAAAGGTATTGAGAACAGATAATGGTGGATAATTCTATGGAAATGAATTCGAAGAATTATGTAAGAAGTGTGGTATAGCAAGGAAAAATAATACTCCATACACTCCTCAATATAATGGATTTGTAGAAAGCATGAACAAGACACTGATGGAAAAAGCAAGGATCATGCTCAACAGTGTCGGTTTAGGACAAGAATTTTGGGCAGAGGCAGTGGGTACAACATGTTACCTCGTCAATCGATCACCTTCATCAGCATTGGATGATAAAACTACACACAAGGTATGGTCTGGAAAGAAACCCTCTCTTCAACATCTTAGAGTGTTTGGTTGTGATTCTTATGTACATGTTCCAAAGGAAAATAGGAGTAAGCTGGATAAAAAGGATGAAAAGTGTATATTTATTGGTTATAAAGAAGGTGTGAAATGTTATAAACTTTGGAACCCAGAAACCAAGAAGACTGTTTACAATTGTGTTGACGAAAATAATTGACCGTCCGTCAATTGGAAGAGTGGATCCGGTCTGGGGTTGTCTAAATAACCCAAGCCGTTTGGGATAACCCACCCTGACGGGTTTAGCGGCTCCATTAGCCGATCTAAGTCCTAAGAAAACAAAAGAAAACTACTCTAAATAAGCTAATCTAAATAAATAAAACAAACTAATAAACAAATATAAACTACTAATATATACAATTCACTACCTAAACTATAATAATTTTATGAAATTCAACATTCAACTATCAACTGAATCAAATCTTAATCAAAAATGTACAATATTTATAAATTACAGATTTATAACAAAACCTGCAAAAATCAATTGCAAACTGTCCTAAGATAGTGGAATTGTTTTTGATTTTTATAGTTTTATGAGAAAGAAATAGAATAAAAACTAACTATCTAAACTAAGCAATTAAAACACTAACTCTAACTACAAATCTAAACTATGCATAAATCTGTCTAAGCTACTTAAATAACACTGATAAGCTAACCTGTGATAACGCTTTCCAAATTTGTCCTTTGTAAATAATCTAGTTCAGCTGTTCGATGGGAGGAAACCCACATCAATCCTCTGCAAGCCTCTAGTAAAAAACAAGCAACAGTGCTCTTTTGAATATCGATAACAGAACAAACAAGACATAAAACTTACAACAATCTTATAATTTACAAATCATCACATTAGATAAATCTATGTGCAAGGATTTGTACCAAAATGATTCAATTAACGAAGAAGAGAAATCTGTGATTCATTAACTGAAACAAAGTAATTGTTGTATTTTTGAATAAGAGAGATCAGATATGGATTACACATTAATGAAGTCACATCAACCTGCAATAGATTATGATAGCTAAAGTAGTCTATAATTGACTGCAAAATGATATAAATAAAACTTGAAACAAAAGTTTGATATATTGAAGGAGAAAGCTGTTACAAGACATCAAATTTCATCTCAGTCTGTATTATAAATCCATAGTCTGGTTCTCCCACAGTGAGGATGATGATCATTACAAAAAATAACAAGTATTTAAAGACCTCCCACAGAGTAAAACATCCCTGTGGGAATTATCAAAACAGTTTACAGGAAATCTGGAGATAATCTCCAAGTCTGACTAAACTAACAACCTAAAATAAAAACATATCCAAAGTATCTCCCAAACTGCTAGAACATGCCCAATTGATCATGGTAATTCGTATGTACCTGAACAAGGACAAGAATAGACATTTTTAGAGGATATTTTATTAATAAAATTGACAAAAATCTAATTTCTAAGACTAGCTACAGAATCTTGTGATTCTGTAGCTGGTCAAAATTGAACACAGAATCATTTCAAAATCAATTCGAATCTTAGAAAATACATTCAAACTATTGAAAAATATTTGATTGCTAACAACATCATTCAAATTGACACTTGTATGTAAACTAAATCGTATTCAATCAAATGATAACATAGATGGATGCACTCTGTTTAATTCGTTATCACCAATCCGGGTAAACATAATCTCTCATATAATTCAACAATAATGAAATTATTTTCATGAACCAATTGAAATCGACACAAGTAGTTGCTTCAGCCACCAACAAAATCATTGCCGAATCCAAACGAAATCAACAGGATCATTTTTCAAATTGATATAACTGTATTAACATATACAAACGATCATGCTATTTGCAAACCAAATGAAAACTTGTATGTAAATTGAAGCAAATGAAATCATAAATGAATCAATCAGTTGATAACAGGATATGTGGGATTTGTCAAACGCTTGTTATTCCCAATTGGGAGCAGACAAAATCAATTGACAGTCAATGAAATCATCACTTGAATCAATTTCAAAACGGAATAGTAGCCGAGTTTTTTTTATATGAATTCAATAGAGAAGAGATATGTCGATCCGAGCTTAGCAAAAGCTTTTTTGAAAATCAAAACCAACAGAGCAACATCAAATCTATTTTCGATATCAATCAAACTCATACAAACAATCGTGCTAACTCAAGATACGCAACAATTAAACCAAAATGAATCGAAACAGTTTGGGTTTGACACAATCATTAAAAATCAACACAGCTCCCGATTATAGCAACTAGATCTTTTTCATAGGTCAAAGATAATCAAAATCCAAACGAGAATAATGATTCAATGCAGAACAGAGTCATTTTGATAAATCAAAATCAACAGAGTCATTTTGAGTTTATTAGATTACATCGTATTTATCAAACCAATCCCTAATAATGACACACAACACATATAAATGATCATACCAATTTAAGCCCATGAAATCATTCCAAAATCAAACCATAAGAACTAAATCAGAGCCGATAGGAATCGTACCAAATCAAAACATAGTCGTGCTCTTCTTTTAGCACAAAAATCTCCTATACAGGTCAGATATAATCAAAATCTTAAATGAAATCAAACCCCATTGATCACATTAATTCAAACCAACATAATTTTTCTAAAGCGAACCACACCAAGTCAAAACCAATATATCGCTTCTACTAAACAGGGCATAACAAAATCACATAACCAAATCATAACCACATTTGATTTTAGCAGAATGAATCTATTGTACAGGATCCACAACATAACCGTTTTTGATAATCAAACTATGAAAGAATCATTTCGAATAATGGACAAAGCTAATCGAAAACCAAAACTCAATTCATTATATTAATCCTAGCAATTCATAAAACGAAATTGATATTGAAATTCATACCTGGATAATCAGAAAACAACTCGGTCATGATAATTTGGAATTGACGAAGGCTGTTGCCGATTCGAAATTCCTAAAGACGATCGAACCAGTGGTTTTTTGTTTCTTTTCATTATCTTGGAACTTGTACCTTTCTCTCGATAGTATTGTAACTTGGTTTTCCAACGATTTGATCTTTGATTGCAGTAAGGGGACATCAGTGAAATAACGCTCTATCCACACATTGCATTGGATGCATGACGACTACTCGGGCTTCGATAACACAGGTGAGGGTTTGTGTAAACCACCAGGGGTTTCATTATGTAGCCTGATTCCTGGGTAGTTAGGATTGTTCTTTAGGCATGGGGGAAAATTGGATACATAGTCATAGGGTTGCTCGAAGCATAGACCATGGGAATAAGGGTACTCTCCAGCTAGGAAGCGCTCGATATCGGAGTCTGAGTCCTCGCTCAGAACTATGGGATTTTGATCAACATTAGGCTTAGGTTTATTCTGAGCAAGTCTCGATATGAATCGAGCATTCTTCTTACCCTTGCTGTCGACAGTAGGAATACACTTAACTTTCTTACTCACAGGCTTCTTAACAACCTCAATCTTGTTTGTTATGATGTCGGGTAGTTAGATATCAGAGCAAGCCGAGGGTTTGGAAGGGGGAAGTAGGACATGGGAAGGCATGGGTGGCCCGACCATAGTCTCACTGACCACAGACTTGTTGATTTGGATAGACTCTGAATCAACAAAGCCATTTCGGGATAGAAAAGCTTGCCAATTATCACCATGAAGGTTTAAATGGTGGACGACGATGAGTCTAATCAAACCATGGTGAAACAAGCTACTGTCAGCCTTCTTGCATTTAAACCTCTTATCCATTTTGTAAAGACTACACAAAAATTAAAATGGCATGTTCAAAGGATAACCCATGAAATTCATCAACAACCAGAGGTGATAAAGAAAAACCAATCCATACCGACCTTCACAGGTCACAAATTGTTTAACCATTATCAAAAGATTGTGCCACCTGGGTTTAAGGGTGGAAATAGGCATACCTTTGTCACAGGATGTAACCTTTCATGATACAAATAGTAAAGGCCACGACACTTCATCAACTTTGGAGTTTTTAAACCATCGCTGGCCCGTGGCTTCTAGTCCTGTAGTAGAGCTAATGAATTCTTCATTGAGTTCAAGCTGAATGTCACCTACTTTATCCCTACACCCATCAAAGGTAAGGGTGAATTTTTGTGCCACAAAAATATTGAAACCCTCGAACCTCTGTATAAACACCAACCAACCATTGTTCTCTAAATCCTTACGGGCATTATCAAAGAGTAACAGAGGTTAACTACCATTCGGCTCAATACGGAACACCAGTGCCTTTGAGAGGAGCAAACAGTGAGGAGGGTGTAGGGGTTAGGGTTTGAACATAGTAATCGCAGGGGTAGAATGCTCACAGGCTTACCTGAAAACACCAGGAGTGACCCGAGATAGGGGAAAACATTTATGACAGAATGTGCGAAGGTGGTGGAGCTATTATGGCCCATGCAGAACAGTGATTACCCGCAGTACAACCGCTGACGCTTTTATCTATGCATATCACAATACATATGTGTTAAAAACTATGCCATTTCAATCAACCAATGGATATATGGTAAGTGGACCAAACGTTTGCGCGAGCCATAGTTTTAGTTTCAAAACCAAAGTAATAAATCAAAATCATATCATGGGTTTGACCATATGAGCTATGTGTTGTATAAAACGATTTATACCAAGGATTTTACCACAACACAAATGTGTTTTTATGAAATCAATGTGCCAAGTGAAATTGATCAAAGAGCATATAAATCCAAATCACCAATGCATCACAAACTCAATCAAAAGAATATCACCACAGTCTTGTAAACGAAGTCTCATTAACAAATAAAAATGCCAAAAGAATAATGATCTTGGAATCTTGTCAATTGTGTAACGATAAATAAATTGGAAAACACGATGAGCATATAAACAAGAGCGATCATAACAATCTCATGACGTTTTTAATATGACTTCAAAAAACAATGTTTTCACGCTTGCAGTCGTGAAAATGAGAACCAAGGTAAGTGTGCAAATGCATATAAAACAATAGTGTCGTTTTATTGGAAAGATTGAGACGAAATCAAATTTTGCAAAACACTGGTGTAGGCAGCTTATAAGGACAGTATAAAAATGTGAATTGGATGTAAACAATGGCGACACACTGGTAGAAGCAGTTATCTTTGCCAAAAGAACAAATTCAGATTAGGATAATTAGAAAAATTCTAACTCAAAAATAACAACCAGAAAATCGTGTAAACATCATCATTAACCAAATATTCCAGTAGTGTTTAAACGATGAAAACTGATAACAGTCTTAAGACAAGCGAGTCACGATATTAAAGATAAAATCTCCAATACTGTTGACAGAGCCACTGCTGCCAGCAGGTGTCCATAGCCCCGACAGGGTTTCCATTTAAATGACTCTGATATCCGTATCCTGCCAAGAAGTTCTAGATCAGAATAAAGGACAAATTGAGGTCACGAGGTTTCATATTTGCAAATTTTCATATACCCGACATTGCTTTGCTGCCAGCAGGCCTGTTCAGTACCCTGACGAAGTTGTCTTGGCGTCATGCATGCATTTACCCGTTGCCAGCAGACCTGTTCAGCATCCCGGCGGGTTTACAAGCACTTCCCACAACTCTTTTATTGATTTATTTTATTTTTTAAATATATATAGTTGAGCGGGGTGACGCTGAAAATTATGATTTTTAACATATTTTTTTACAGACCTCATCAGAATTTTTTAGAACTGTCCTTTGTTAAGATCCAAAGATGTTTGATTTACAGAACCAACTTCCTAAGGCAGGGAGACATCTTCTGAGTCATTCCCTTAAGGAATAGGGACAACGTAGAAATATAATAGATGAACATGACAGGCTTTACTTAGAGATCGAAATCAATTAACTTCTTTCAAAAAACAACTTTTTTCCAACACAGATGTAAATTTCAGAAATATACAATTGATGTTTATACAATTTTTAGTAGTCATTTCAGTGAAGGAATTTTCTATTTTCTCTGTCCGAATAGTTCAGCATTCAGGTATGTGTATTTCCAAAATCACAAACTGATTAGCGCAAAGGAGAAATCAAAATCAGAACAGCAAAAGAAAAGCAAACAAAAGAAAAATATGTACATAATATACAAAGAGTTGTCATCAAGCAAAATATCTTTTCAGGGCTTGGCCATTCACCAAATAGGTGTCGGGATGCCCCTCTAGATTCTGCAATTGGAAAGTCTTGGGACCCAACTTCTCAGCAATTAAAAATGGTCCAAGCCATAAGTTTTAAAATTTTGTGTGCTCTCCCTTTCCCTCATGTGGTTTGTCCCATTTCAAGACGAGGTCACCTACTTTGAAATTCCTATCAGAAGTAGAGTTAGAATCAAACCAGCTTTTAACCAATAGTTGATGCTGATCTAACTTACGTTTACCTTGGGCTCTTACCTCTTCTAGCTTCATCAAAGCGTTAATTCAGTTTTCCAAAGGGGGACAATCTTCTTCTTGAATTTTATGCGATAACTGTAGTGAAGGAAGAAGAATGTGTGGTGGCAGAATTGCTTCTCTGCCATAAATGAGAAAAAAGGGGGAGTTACCTACAACAACTTTTGGTGTTACCCTATCAGCCCACAGTGCGTTTAACAGTGCATTGTGCCAGTTTTTGTGATTTTCAGCCACCGTTCTCTTGATGATTTTAATCAAATTCTTATTTGTTGACTCTGCCAATCCATTGCCCTGGGGGTAATAGCTAGCATAATACTTCAATTTAATTCCTTTTTCCAAAGAGAATTCGCTCATCTCAAGAGATGAAAAATAAGAAGTGTTGTCGAATACTAGACAATCAGGAATACCAAAACGAGTAATAACATTCGGATTTAGAAAGGCAATTACCTGACTGGTGTTGTCAGTTCTTAACGCGGTAGCTTCAGACCATCGGGTAAAGTAATCTGTGGTTGTTATGATAAAATTATGCTATTGTGAGGATGGGGGGTTGATTGGACCTATGATATCAAGGCCCCACTACTAAAAAGGAGAATCTACTGAAATGGGCTGCAAAGGAAAGGATGATTTTTGTAGCCGCCCTGATGCTTTCTGGCAAATGGTACACTTATGACACAAGGTGTGGGCCTCTCTAAAAAGCATGGGCCAGTAGTAACCGGCTCTCAAAACCTTATGGGTAGTGGTGTCGCCACCAAAATGACGACCAACTTCTCCTGCATGCAACTCTAGCAAGACTTTTTCTGCTTCGTCTTTCTCAAGACAACGCATCAGTATACCATCAAAATTTTGACGAAACAGGATACCATTAACCAAATGAAAGGAGGAAGAATTTAATCTTAACGCTCTTCTTTTAGTGGGATCCAAGTGACGGGGGGCTAACCCATGTTCAATACAAAATTTTATATCGTCATACCATGGACTGACAGAGTTTTGTGCGCAAAAGATTGCATTTAGATTGTGCTGTCCTAGGTTTGATGTATCACTTTCTTCTTGCTGTCCTGCTGCTGAATCAGCAACTAACTTGCATAACCTTTGGCCTCTCACTATCTGTGCTAGGGTAATTTCTATGTCGTACTCCTGCAAGGAGGTGACCCAATTAGCCCTCTTTTCTCCTAGTTCTTTCTACACTAACAGATTCCTGACGGCTGGGTATGGGACAATGATCTTCGTCCTAGATTTCAAAAGATAGGACCGGAAGTGCTTGACTGCTTTGAAAATAGCGTAGGCTTGACGATCTACTGCTGGGTAATTAAGTTCAATGCCTTTGAAAGTATAAATCATAAAGGCAATGGGTACTTCATTGCTCTCAGTGTTCTTTTGAGTTAGGACGGTGACGTAGGAACGGTTAGAAGCAAAGGTGTAGAGTGTAAAGTCTTGAGAAAAGTTGGGGCTCATGAGAGAAGGAGCGTCTGTTATGGCCTTCTTTATTGCGTTAAAAGCTTGATTTTCTAGGGGTCCCCAGTGATATTGGGTGTTTTTCTTAATTAAATTTTGTAAAGGCCTGACCATTTCGGAGAAACTGGGGACGAATCTCCTCACGAAGTTAATTTGGCCTAAGAAAGATTGCATAGATTTTTTGGATGTAGGAGGGGGAATTTTTGCGATGACTTGAGTCCTTTCGGGGTCGATAATCATTCCTTCGCTTGACACAATAAATCCCAAGAGTTTACCCTGTTCTACTGCAAAAACGGATTTTTTAGGATTCAAGGAAATGCAGTATTTATGACATCGCTGTAGAACGACTCATAAGTGAGCTAGATGATCGGTTTTGCTTTTATAAAAAATAGTCACATCATCTAAGTAAACTACGACGGACTAATTGATTAAGCCTCGGAAAGAAATGTCCATTGCTCTCTGGAAAGTGGCTCTAGCATTAATCAATCCAAAGGGAATTTTTCGATAAGCGTAGGTGCCCCATGGGGTGGGGAAGGTAGTTTTAAGTTGGTCTGGAGGAGACATCAGGACTTGGTTGTACCCCGAGAAACCATCCAATAAGGATAGACTCTCAGAACTAGATACCTATTGAAGGATCTGTTCCATGGGTGGGACAGGATAGTTGTCTTTATCAGACGCTCTGTTAAGGTTTCAAAAATCGACACATAGTCGGATTTTCCCACTTTTCTTCCGGACAGGGACAAGGTTAGAAACCCATTGAGTGTGCCTAACTGGGAAAATTATCTTAGCATTGAGGAGCTTATTCAATTCTTTTTTAATGGTTGGTTCGAGCTTAGGGTTCATTTTTCTCAATTTTTGTTGAAAGGGTAAGGTTTGGGGTTTCATAGGAATGACATGTTGTATGATGTTAGGGTCGAAAGTTTTAAGATCATCATACATCCATGCAAAGACATATTTAAATTATTTGAACAATTTAATAAATGCAGCTTTTTCTTGTTGAGAACACCACAACCCTAGATTAATGCACTGTGGATTGTCATTAGTTCCTAAGTTTACTTTTTCATATGATAACGCAGAACTATTGGTTTTACAGTTGACCGACTTTTTAAATTTATCTTGAAGATCGTAAAATTTCTCTAATCTAACTATAGACTTAGGGATCGAATTTACCATGTCCAGTGACGATTCATGAGTTCTGGGATCTGGTATTACCGTGAAATCATGCAAATTGTCGTCGTGAGTGCATTCGTCTATCACCGTGCCTTGAAAGGTTTCTTCCATGTGCAGGAAGCCAATGATCTGCTGATTGTCATCGAAGACTCTCTAGTTTGTGATGTTGTCAGGAACGAATGGCCTGAACAATAGTTCGATGGTGAATGCATCTGGGGATAAGCCTTCTGCAGGAAAGAGTTTAGAAGCCACGTTAGCTAATAGATCAGCTTCAAAATTATTCAATCTAGGAATATAATTTATATTGAAAGAAGAAAATTTATTCATTAAATTCCATACCTCGGCTTGGTAGCTTTTAAGATGTGGAGAGAGACAATGGATAGAATCTATTTCCTATCTTACCACGATTTTAGAGTCGCCAAAGACGGTCAAGTTTTGAATGTTCATATCTAAAGCTTTTCTAAGACCTTGTAGTAAAGCCTCATATTTTGTAGTGTTATTAGTACATTCAAATTCAAGCCTACATGCAATCAATGTTTTGTTACCTACCGGATCGATGATAATGCAATCTGCATCAGCTCCTTCTTTGGACTTTGACCTGTCAAAATAAAGAGACCAAATTTGACTTTTATCGGGTGCATGAGACCATTGTGTAGAAGCTGCTGGCTGCACATATGCCACAATCTTGGACTGTTGTTCTGGGTTGGTGACAGCTGAAGGCTCGGCCATGAAATTACCAAAAAAGGTATCCATCCCTTGTACTTTAGGTGAATAAGCAGAAGGTGTAAATGGTTCGTTGGGATCGTTCAAATCCATGACCATGAAATTGAGGTAGCGTTCACGATTTACCTTGATCTTGTTATGCTTGCCATTTTCTGGAAGCCACAGGTGAGACCAATCTGTCGTGAAATAGCCGTGTAGCTTCTCTGACCAGTCCCTGCTTAAAAACATACCATACACTTCTGGAATATCCACAACAATAATATCAATAACTTGATGAACCTTGGGGTTAGATGATAATCTTATCAGCGCATTTCTTAATTCGCCTATGACTTTAACATTGGTCCAGTCAAGCTGGATGATTTTTAAATTAGAGGGTTCAATTTTAGCATTAATCTTCTGGCACACAGACCATGACATCACATTGGATGATGCTCCTGAGTCTACCATACAATTGTGCATGTTTCTATTAAATATTTCGAAAGTTAACAAGAACAGAGGTACATTTTTGTGAGTATTAAGAGTGGTAGCTTGTGGATTTTTACTTGCAGTTTCTAAAGCTACTTTATCTACATTATTTACATTATTTATAGAAAGGCTTCCTTTGTCTTGAGGATTAGAATTATTCTTTGTGGAAGTCTTTCGAGGAACTTTGTTCTGCACAACCTTGCTCCTGCTTGAATTACCATTTTTGCCATTCTCTGAGATATTCTATAACATTTTTTGTAGCAGAAATGGAAATTTCAATAACTCATAAACAAAAATGTTAGCTCTCAACTTTTTAAGATCTTCAACTAAATCATAGTCTAAGTTGGGGTTCACATGAATCTGTTTAGTCTCAGCTAATTTAGATTTATTTGGAGGCAAATTCGTAGTATTTTCGGGAGAAGGTTTGTTTGTGGTCTTATTCCTGGTGTTATAGGGATGCACTATCTTGAAGTTAGCTTGAAAGATGCTATCCGAGAAGTTCCTGAAAATGTTTGGAGAAGACTCTTCTTCTTGAACTGTCTCTTGTTCAACTACCTCCTCAGGAATCTTAGGAGGCATCAAGTTATCCTGGGCTTCTAGAATTGTTTGAAGGGCGTATTGCAGACTTTCTAGATTAAGACCCTCAGTGGTTGGATTAGGTCGGTTGGTGAGAAAAGGTTTCCTGAACGGGGGTTTGTAAGGCCCTTTACTCGAGGAAGCTTCTTCGATCATCTTTTTTAAATCTATAACTTGATTCGACAGTTTTTGAACGACTTTAGTTAAATTTTCTAAATCAGAGCTTTCTGGTTGTGTTTTACTTTGAGTAGGTCTAGGGAGGATTTCGATCTTCTTTTTGGAAGAAGAACTAGTTTCTGTTTCGTTGCTAGTGGAGTCTTTTAGACTAAGTATGTATTTTTCAATCTAGCTAGCCTCCTCGAAGGCTTCTAACAACGTGGCTTTGTTGGATCATTTAACCCAAATAGCTATACTTTGATGCAAGGCTTTAGTATAGTATGCTATTATAAGATTCTCGGTAGGCATGGAATCTGCAGGGATTCGGTTCTTAAGTGTTAAAAATCTTTGATTGAAGTCTTTAAATTTCTATTTAGGGTTCATTCTTAAGTTAGAAAGATCCATGACTAAGACTTTCGGAGGCTTATCGTCTCTGAACTTTTCCAAAAAGCATGACTCAAACTTTTCCCAGGACACAATGGTATGGGTTGTTGGGCAAAGTACCATGTAGAGGCATTGCCCTTGAAAGTATAGGGGAACAACCTACAAACTACGTCTTCATGCTCAACATTGTGGAGTCTTATGGCTAACATAAAATTTTTAATGTGATCTTCAGTGATCTGTTTTGAGTCAGGGTCAAACTTGGGAAGCCACTTCTCTAGATGTTTGGGTAAGGGATGTTGTGCTCCAGGTATAGCTACTGCATCCTGGTTGAGCCAAGGTCTAGCAGGGTTGTTCTGGTTGGCCATTGGTGTAGTCGGTGTGGAAGGCTGAGAAGGGGAATTGCCTTCGTCAAAAGAATATCCTCCAAGAGAGGAAGGAGATGATGGAGGTGGTGAGGGAGGTACTCCAGATCCCCCTGCAACATGAGTGAGGATTGGATCTGTAGGGTTCACAGTGAGGTTAGTGCCTCCGAGTTGTTCTCTGATATCAGAGAAATCTAAAGGTTGTTCCAAAGGTCGATTTGGTTGCCTCAAACGGGATAAGGCACTATGAGTTCTTATGAGAGATTGGTGGACAATCTCTTGTATATCACCACCTATAGGATTTGGGGTTGCTGGATCAACTGTGATCCGTGGATCGTCGTTTGATGTGGTTGTTGTTTGAGGGGGGATGTTATTATTCGAATGAATTCTTGTCACTATAGGTGAGTGATTAGGTGGTGGAGGAGTCTTACGACCACCTCGTGCCATTAATTAATTTCAGGCCCTCCCCTTCTAGCGCCATTTGTTGACGGGCGAAATAATTGATTGCCCATCAACTGGAAGAGTGGATCCGGTCTGGGGTTGTCTAAATAACCCAAGCCATTTGGGATAACCTACCCTGACGAGTTTAGCAGCTTCGTTAGAGGATCTAAGTCCTAAGAAAACAAAAGAAAACTACTCTAAGTAAGCTAATCTAAATAAATAAAACAAACTAATAAACAAATCTAAACTACTAATACATACAATTCACTACCTAAACTATAATAATTCTATGAAATTCAAAATTCAACTATCAACTGAATCAAATCTTAATCACAAATGTACAATATTTATAAATTACAAATTTATAAGAAAACCTGCAAAAATCAATTGCAAACTGTCCTAAGACAACAAAACTGTTTTTGATTTTTATAGTTTTATGAGAAAGAAATAGAATAAAAACTAACTATCTAGTAAACAGTAAGCAGCAGTGCTCTTTTGAATATCGATAACAGAAAAAACAAGACATAAAACTTACAACAATCTTATAATTTACAAATCATCACATTAGATAAATCCGTGTGCAAGGATTTGTACAAAAATGATTCAATTAACGAAGAAGATAAATCTGTGATTCATTAACTAAAACAAAGTAATTGCTGTATTTTTGAATAAGAGAGATCAGATATAGATTACACATTAATGAAGTCACATCAACCTGCAATAGATTACAATAGCTAAAGTAGTCTATAATCGACTACAAAATGATATGAATAAAACTTGAAACAAAAGTTTGATATATTGAAAGCGAAAGCTGTTACAAGACATCAACTTTCATCTCAATCTGTATTATAAATCCATAGTCTGGTTCTCCCACAATGAGGATGATGATCATTACAAAAAATAACAAGTATTTAAAGACCTCCCATAGGGTAAAACATCCCTGTGGGAATTATCAAAACAATTTACGGGAAATCTGGAGATAATCTCCAAGTCTGACTAAACTAACAACCTAAAATAAAAACATATCCAAAGTATCTCCCAAACTGCTAGAACATGCCCAATTGATCATGGTAATTTGTATGTACCTGAACAAGGACAAGAATAGACATTTTTAGAGGATATTTTATTAATAAAATTGACAAAAATCTAATTTCTAAGACTAGCTACAGAATCTTGTGATTCTGTAGCTGGTCTAAATTGAACACATAATCATTTCAAAATCAATTCGAATCTTAGAAAATACATCCAAACTATTGAAAAATATTTGATTGCTAAAAACATCATTCAAATCGACACTTGTATGTAAACTAAATTGTATTCAATCAAATGATAACAGAGATGGATGCACTCTATTTAATTCATTATCACCAATCTGGGTAAACGGAATCTCTCATATAATTCGACAGTAATGAAATTATTTTCATGAACCAATTGAAATCGACACAAGTAGTTGCTTCAACCACCAACAAAATCATTGTCGAATCTAAACGAGATCAACAGGATCATTTTTCAAATTGATATAACTATATTAACATATACCAACGATCATGCTATTTGCAAACCAAATGAAAACTTGTATGTAAATTGAAGCAAATGAAATCATAAATGAATTAATCAGTTGATAACAGGATATGTGGGATTTGTGAAACGCTTGTTATTTCCAACTGGGAGCAGACAGAATCGATTGACAGGAAACAAAATCATCACTTGAATCAATTTCAAAATGGAATAGTAGCCGATTTTTTTTTATATGAATTCAACAGAGAAGAGATATGTCGATCCGAGCTTAACAAAATCGTTTTTGAAAATCAAAACCAACAGAGCAGCATCAAATCAATTTTCGATATCAATCAAACTCATACAAACAATCGTGCTAACTCAAGATACGCAGTAATTAAACCAAAATGAATCGAAACAGTTTGGGTTTGACACAATCGTTAAAAATCAACACAACTCCCGATTATAGCAACTAGATCTTTTGCATAGGTCAAAGATAATCAAAATCCAAATGAGAATAATGATTCAATGCAGAACAAAGTCGTTTTGATAAATCAAAATCAACAGAGTCGTTTTGAGTTTATTAGATTACATCGTATTTATCAAACCAATCCCTAATAATGACGCACAACAGATATAAAGGATCATACCAATTTAAGCCCATGAAATCGTTCCAAAATCAAACCATAAGAACTAAATTAGAGCCGATAGGAATCGTACCAAATCAAAACATAGCCGTGCTCTGCTTTTAGCACAAAAATCTCCTATACAGGTAAGATATAATCAAAATCTTTAATGAAATCAAACCCCATTGATCACATTAATTCAAACCAACATAATTTTTCTAAAGCGAACCACACCAAGTCAAAACCAATATATCACTTATACTAAACAGGGCACAACAAAATCACATAACCAAATCATAACCACATTTGATTTTAGCAGAATGAATCTATTGTACAGGATCCACAACATAACCGTTTTTGATAATCAAACTATGAAAGAATCATTTCGAATAATGGACAGAGCTAATCGAAAACCAAAACTCAATTCATTATATTAATCCTAGCAATTCATAAAACAAAATTGATGTTGAAATTCATACCTGGATAATCAGAAAACAACTCGGTCATGATAATTTGGAATTAATGAAGGATGTTTCCGATTCGACATTCCTAAAGATGATCGAACCAATGGTTTTCTGTTTCTTTTCATTAGCTTGGAACTTGTCCCTTTCTCTCGATAGTACTGTAACTTGGTTTTTCAACGATTTGATCTTTGATTGCAGTAAGGGGACATCGGTGAAATAATTCTCTATCCACACATTGCATTGGATGCATGATGACTGCTCGGGCTTCAATAAAACAGGTGAGGGTTTGTGTAAACCACCAGGGGTTTCATTATGTAGCCTGATTCTTGGGTAGTTAGGATTGTTCTTTAGGCATGGGGTAAAATTGGATACATAGTCATAGGGTTGCTCGGAGCATAGACCATGGGAATAAGGGTACTCTCTAGCTAGGAAGTGCTCGATATCGGAATCCGAGTCCTCGCTCAGAACTATGGGCTTTTGATCGACATTAGGCTTAGGTTTATTCCGAGAAAGTCTCGATATGAATTGAGCATTCTTCTTACCCTTGCTGTCGACAGTAGGATTACCCTTAACTTTCTTACTCATAGGTTTTTTAACAACCTCAATCTTGTCTGTTATGATGTCGGGTAGGTGGATATCAGAGCAAGACGAGGGTTTGGAAGGGGGAAGTAGGACATGGGAAGGCACAGGTTGCCTGACCATAGTCTCACTGACCACAGACTTGTTGATTTGGATAGACTCTGAATCAACAAAGCCATTTTGGGATAGAAAAGCTTGCCAATTATCGCCATGAAGGTTTAAATGGTGGACAACAATGAGTCTAATCAAACCATGGTGAAACAAGCTACTGTTAGCCTTCTTGCATTTAAACCTCTTAGCCATTTTGTAAAGACTACGCAAGAAGTAAAATGGCATGTTCAAAGGATAACCCATGAAATTCATCAACAACTGGAGGTGATAAAGAAAAACCAATCCATACCGATCTTCACAAGTCACGAATTGTTTAACATTATCAAAAGATCATGCCACTTGGGTTTAAGGGTGGAAATAGGCATACCTTTGTCACAGGATGTAACCTTTCATGATACAAATAGTAAAGGACACGACACTTCATCAACTTTGGATTTTTTAAACCATCGCTGGCCCGTGGATGCTAGTCCTGTAGCAGAGCTAATGAATTCTTCATTGAGTTCAAGCTGAATGTCACCTACTTTATCCCTACACCCATCAAAGGTAAGGGTGAATTGCCGTGCCACAAAAATATTGAAACCCTCGAACCTCTGTATAAACACCAGCCAACCATTGTTCTCTAAATCCTTACGGGCATTATCAAAGAGTAACAAAGCTTGACTACCATTTGGCTCAATACGGACCATCGGTACCTTTGAGAGGAGCACACGGTGAGCATGGTGCAGGGGTTAGGGTTTGAACATAGTAATCGCAGGGGTAGAATGCTCACAGGCTTACCCGAAAACATGAGGAGTGACCCAGGATAGGGGAAAACATTTATGACAGAACGTGTGAAGGTGGTGGAGCTATTACGACCCATGCAGAACAATGATTACCCACAGTACAACCGCCGATGCTTTTAGCTATGCATATCACAATACATATGTGTTAAAAACTATGCCATTTCAATCAACCAATGGATACATGGTAAGTGG
Organism: Picea mariana; assembly: GCA_032191745.1. Lineage (NCBI taxonomy): Eukaryota > Viridiplantae > Streptophyta > Pinopsida > Pinales > Pinaceae > Picea > Picea mariana. The sequence continues at coordinate 58,946 of JASDQU010101565.1, read as the reverse complement.
ACCAAACGTTTGCACGAGCCATAGTTTTAGTTTCAAAACCAAAGTAATAAATCGAAATCATATCATGGGTTTGACCATATGAGCTATGTGTTGTATAAAATGATTTATACCAAGGATTTTACCACAACACAAACGTGTTTTTATGAAATCAATGTGCCAAGTGAAATTGATCAAAGAGCATATAAATCCAAATCACCAATGCATCACAAACTCGATCAAAAGAATATCACCACAGTCTTGTAAACGAAGTCTCATTAACAAATAAAAATGCCAAAAGAATAATGATCTTGGAATCTTGTCAATTGTGTAACGATAGATAAATTGGAAAACACGATGAGCATATAAACAAGAGCGATCATAACAATCTAATGACGTTTTTAATATGACTTCGAAAACCAACATTTTCATGCCTGCAGTCGCGAAACAAGAACCAAGGTAAGTGTGCAAACACATATAAAACAATAGTGTCATTTTATTGGAAAGATTGTGACGAAATCAAAGTTTGCAAAACACCGGTGTAGGTAGCTTATAAGGACAGTATAAAAATGCAAATTGGTTGCCAACAAGTTGAGATGTTGTTTTTAGAGAGGTAAACAATGTGTCCAAACAAGAATTCCTACCAACACAAGACGAACTTGAGAAAATAGATCTTGAGTTGGATGATGCAAAATTTGAATCATCTAAAGAAGAGGAAGCAAAAGAAGAAGAAGAAGAACCTCATACCCCAGTATTGAGGAGATTAGTGAGAGATAAAATGCAACTAGAAAGGTATAGTCCACTTGATTTCCGTTCCAATTTTTATTTATCTATTACTGATGATTATCCCAGAACTATCAAGGAAGCAATGAATTTAGAGGATTGTAAACTCTGGAAGAAGGCCATGGTTGAAGAAATGGATGCCTTGGATAAGAATGAGGCATGGGATATAGTTGATTTTCCAGCTGGAAGAAAATATGTTGGTAGCAAATGGTTGTTTAAGAAGAAGTTTAATGCACCAGGTAACGTGGAGAAATACAAAGCTCGGTTAGTAGAAAAAGGTTATTCCTAGGTAGAGGGAATTGACTTTGGTGAGATTTTTTCTCCTGTTGCTAAGTTAACTTCTATTAGATTTATTTTATCTATTGCTGCCGCTTTTGATCTTGATGTGGAATAGATGGATAACATTCCTACATGGGGGTATGGAAGAACAGATCTACATGAAGCAACCAAAAGGATTTGTAATGAAGGGAAATAAAGAGTTGGTCTGTAAGTTAAAGAAGTCACTATATGGTCTGAAGCAATCACCTAGGATCTGGTACCAAAAGTTTGACACATACATCCTTGGATTGGGATTTGTAAGAAGCAGGGATGATCACTGTGTATATTCCAAGCAAGTTGGTAATCACTTCATTTATGTAGTGTTGTATGTTGATG
>JASDQU010101565.1:0-57527 GCA_032191745.1 Picea mariana | reverse complement strand
ATCAAGGAAGTGAAATCGCAACTATCCTCCAAATTTGACATGAAGGATCTCGGTGCTGCTAAATTCATTCTGGGAATGGAGATTAAAAGAGATCGTTCAAACATGAAACTCTGGTTGAATAAGAGAAAATATGTTGAGACAATATTGCAGAGGTTTAATATGCATGGAAGTAAACCGATCAAGGTTCCTATTCCTATAGGTGTAAATTTATCTGCAGATTAGTGTCCCAAGACACATGAATAAGAAGAGGACGTGTCCCATGTTTCGTATGCTAGTGTAGTTGGTAGTTTGATGTATGAAATGGTCTATACTAGACCGAACATTGCACATGCAGTGGGAGTTTTGAGTAGGTATATGTCAAAACTAGGGAAGGAGCATTGGACAATAGTAAAAAGGGTCTCAAGGTATCTTCATGGCACTACTGGTTATGGATTGTGCTACCAAGGAAGACTAGGATTGGACAGAGTGGCGGACATACATGCCTTTGTTGATGCAGACTGGGCTGAAGATATGGATCGTAGAGGATCTACAAGTGGGTATTTGTTTAACCTATTTGGAGGAGCAATCAGTTGGATGAGCAAAAGACAGGCTGTAGTGGCACTCTCAACTACAGAAGCTAAATACATGGTAGCCACTCATGCAAGCAAGGAAGCAGTATGGTTACAAAGATTGTGTTCAGGTATTGGGTTGGTACAACAAGCAGTGAGATTAGATTGTGATAGTCAGAGTGAAATATTCTTGGCNTTTGGAGGAGCAATCAGTTGGATGAGCAAAAGATAGGCTGTAGTGGCACTCTCAACTACAGAAGCTAAATACATGGTAGCCACTCATGCAAGCAAGGAAGCAGTATGGTTACAAAGATTGTGTTCAGGTATTGGGTTGGTACAACAAGCAGTGAGATTAGATTGTGATAGTCAGAGTGAAATATTCTTGGCAAAGAACCCAACTTATCATTTGAAGACAAAGCATATTGATGTTCAATATCACTTTGTGAGAGACATGGTTGAGGAAAAGAAGGTGTTGTTGGAAAAGGTTGACACTTTGAAGAATGTTGCAGATTCATTGACAAAGTCTGTGAGCAAAAAAAAAGTTCTCCTGGTGTAGAGTAACAATGGGCATTGATGCCCTAGATTTTTGACCATATATAATCTTGTGGATCCATGGATGCAAAGAAAACAACAAGTGGGAGAATGTTGGGTATGTGTTATATTCTTTGCATGTGTGTGTGTGGGCACATAAGATTATACAATTGTTTCTGATGATCCCACATAGTAGTTCTCTTTGTGTCATGTGCACCAGGCACTTTTCTAGGGAGGTCCTAGGGGGGGGCAGGTATGCCCCCCTGGTTATGTGCAAAGTTCAGGGCAATGCCCCGAAATGTTTTTTTGGGTGGTTTTTGCTATTTTTAGCGGTTTTCTAAATTAATCCCGGATTAAGGGATTAGGGTTTTGGTATCTAAGGAATACCTAAAAATATTTTATATATTGTATGGTGAATGGTGAAATTCGATATAATGAATATAAGAAAGGTTTTCTCAGTTGAGGGTTTCCGGTATAAAATATCTATGCACTATGTGTATGAGCCATTGATTAAATTCTGTTTTGCGTAAGAATATATATAAGCATTTCTTTACTTCACAGGTTTAAAATTACGAAAACCACTTTTATTAGGCCTGGGGGATGACTTCTTAATGTGCATAATACAATTAGGGTTTGACCAATCCGCAAAAGGGGATTTGGTCAATTACAATGTCCGACATGATCAATCCACAAAAGGGGATTGATATAATGAATAATGACTCAATAATAAATAGAATACTCTTTGCAGTTACAATATTTCAACACTCCCCCTTAACAAGAAGGGTGTTTTACAACATCATCAGGAGAGAGAAAGAGGGAATCAAAATCAACAACATCTGTAATACTGATTGACACATCTATAAATCATCATAAGCTTTTCTCATCATCATCGTTCACAACATGGAGCTGGAGTAGCATCATCATCCTCATCAACATGAGGCTAGAGTAACATCATCATCATCATCATATTTAGCGTGAGGCTAAAGTAATATCATCAACATCTTTAGCGAGAAGCTCAAATGGTGTCATCATCATCATTTTTAGCAAGAAGATGAAGTGGCATCAACATCATCTGCATCAAAATCAATTAGTATAACACCAATACATCATCATCATTAATAAAAACACAAGGATGATACAACATAATCAAAAACAACATCTTAAACATCACAACACAAAGGCTGGAGCAATAATATCATCATAGCACGAAGGGTGGAGTATCAACATCATCACAGCACGAAGGCTGGAGTATCAACATCATCACAACACGAAGGATGGAACCACATCAACATCAACACTAAGCTGGAAATATTTAGCATGAGTTTGGAATCACATCAAAATGATCTAGATGGATATTGGTGGCCACCCACATTTTCCAACTGGCTCAAAATAGTTTTCTGACAATTTTGGCAATTTACTATTTTTAGCAGTTTTAACTTCCGGGGCCATTTTGAGGGCCTAAATGAAGGTTTTTTGGTATAGAGATCCTCAATGATAGCCAAAGGCATGATTGAGCCTCCAAAATGAATCTCCTCTATGATACCTTTCCAATGGGCTATCACACGCCTAAAACGAAGATCTCATGCAAAAGTTACGACCCCAGGAAGCTGATGTACTAACTTACCCAAACGGGGCTCACATGACTTTTGGCGCTTCATCTCCTAGGGTTAGATTTTTGGATGTCTAGGGTTTTTAGAATTCTTGCTTATTGTAAAAATGCCTTCAGAGCCTCATTGTAACCTTCTTCTTGTGAATGCGTGCTGTCGTCACATCTCTTCTCAGAGATAAGCCACCACCATTCCAGCAAGCTTGTTTCCGCTGCATTTTATAGTTTTAGCTTATTTCGTTATTGAATAGAAAACTAGTTTTACTGTATCTCTATTATTTTGTGTTAAGAACTTGTTAATAATCTGTATTCATTTCATTCTGCTCATAAAATATGGATCAGTGGTATCAGAGTGGTCTTCTCCTTATCGTCTTGATGCATGTCCCCAACAAGGTTGGAGTACAAAGAATTGGGTCTCAAGCTTGTTTCTCTTGAGGACAGAAGCTCTCACACACCCAAGAAACCTCCCATGGCAGGAGAAAAGAAAGATGATAGGATAGGAGATCCTTTCAAACTATTGATTGAGGAATCCCTCACGTAATAGAGGAACGAGATGATGGATAGTTTCGCGCAAATACTTCGACGACTACCAACAGACGACACATCTTCTTCAAATGGGGGCGTCGCCCCCTTCAAGGTACAAGTAAACTTTGATATTCCTATATTTGAAGGTCATATAGACACAGATGCTGTAGACAAGTGGTTGAATCTACTAGAAGGGTATTTTTCTGTTCATAAATTTTTGAATAGAGAAAAGATTACTTTTTCACTCCCCAAAGCCATTCCCCATGTCAAAGATTGGTGAGAAACTTTCTGTGAGCAAAATGAAACAGAGAAAACCTCATTATTTTCAATCACGACCACCTGGGAATTCTTTAGGGATGTTATTAAGGAACAATACTACCATGTTGGAAGTTATGACGACCTGTATACCAAATGGACCACACTGCGGCAAGAAAGAGACCAAGCAGTGCCAGATTTCACAAATATCTTCCATACCTTGCGCACCAAGTTGGGTATCAAAGATTTGGAGTGACATATGGTGCTCAAGTATCATGGTTCTTTTCATATATACATCCATACTGAAATGGAATTTCTGGACATCTCATCCTTGGACGTGGGCCGACGTGGCCTACCGATATGCCCTCAAAATAGAGCAGAAGCTCAAACAAGAGGCACAACAATTTGGGCCTGGGAACCCCTCACAACAAAATCCAGGAAAGGGTGGCCCCAACCCACTGAACAAAGGAAATATAAAATATGGAAAGTATCAGGACAACCAGTACAAGCCGCAAGCAAAGAAGGACACATAAAAGACAAAGAAAGATACCGAAAAGTGGTGCGACTTCTATAAGAGCCCTTGGAATAACACTGCTAACTGCTGCTCAAAGCAGTCGCTCATGGCCGAAGTGAAAGCCTCTGAATCAGATGCAGATTTTGACTCCAAGATAGAACTAGAAAGGGGAAGACGGATCATTGATGTAGAACACAGTGCCACCGTTACTACCACCAAGCTCCAACCTGGTGAACCAGACAAGCTAGAAGAAGGAGAACACCTATTCCATTCATAGATGTGGCTAAAAGGAACCTCACTGCACTTCATCGTTGATAGCAGTAGCTAGAAGAACCTCATCTCAGCATAGGTCATCAAGTGGGTGGCCCTGCCAACAACGTCGCACCCACAACCCTACACCATTGGATGGCTCTGCCAAGGAAGTGATCTCCGCATCAACCAATAGTGCCAGCTATCATACAACATCAAGCCCTTCAAAGATGAGGTATTGTGTGATGTTGCTCCTCTTGAAGTTTTTGATGTTCTTTTGGGCCAACCTTATTTATGGAAACATCATGTTGTATATGAGTCTAGGACTCATAGTGTTATTCTTACTTTGAACAAAAAATTGTACAGGATACTCGAGGCAGTCCCACCTAGTGCTATTTCCTTGATCTCTGCTAAGCAATTTAGGAAGGTCATCTCTCAGATGGGGAAGTTTGTCTTCTTCATGATTTTCTCTCAGAATAAGTGAAATATTGCAGCCACATCCAGGGTCTCTGTGACCAAATCTCCACACAACAGAAGCAAGTAGATAAGGTCGTGGAAGAATACCTAGATATCTTCTCCTCACCTATAGGGGTACCTCTGCACTGCCAAATCAAGCACCCCATCGATCTGACCCCTGACACTCCACTGCCCAATGGGTGAGTCTATTGTTGCTCTTTGTTAGAGAATGAAGAGATCAAGCGATAGATCCAAGAACTCCTCCATAAGGGGCACTTCCACCCCAACTCATCACCTTGCAGGAGCCCGATCGTGCTGGTATAGAAGAAATATGGAACCTAGCGACTTTGTATTTATTACTGGGCTCTGAATAAAATCACTGTCAGAAACCGGTACCCGATTCCTCGAATTGATGACCTCCTTGATCAACTTACAGGGGACAAATACTTTAGTAAGATTAATCTGAAGTCTGGCTACCACCAGGTCCTGATAGAACAAACAAATGTATGGAAGACCGCCTTCAAGTCAAAGGAAGGAATTTTTGAATGGTTGGTCATGCCCTTTGGTTTGACAAATGCTCCATCCACTTTCATGAGGATGATGGATGATATCCTATGACCATTCACCAATACTTTTGTAGTGGTGTATCTGGATGACATTCTAATTTACAAAAAGACTTGGGTTGAACACTTGCAGCATATTCAGTAGGTTCTGCACACCCTACGATAGCACAAGCTATACACCAACCTGGAAAAATGCTCCTTCGACATGGACAAGGTCCATTACCTGGGATACATCATTGATCAACATGGTGTACATGTGGATCCAGCCAAGATCCAAGTCATCCATGATTAGACAGCCCCAACAACACTCACTGAGCTTCAGAGCTTCTTGGTACTTGCTAATTTCTACCACAGGTTGGTGTTGGGTTTCTCCCATATTGCATGGGCCCTCAGCCAAATAAACAGGGGGTGGTAAGGAAAAATTTGCGTGGGGCCGGTCCCAACAAAAAGCGTTCGATGATTTGAAGCAGTGCTTGTTCTTAGCCCCAGTACTTTCACTACCAGACCTACAACATCCCTTTGAGATCAAGACAGATGCTTCATACTATGCTGTGGGTGCCGTTCTCACTCAGCACGGCCACCCCGTGGCCTATCATAGTGAGACACTGTCAAATACTATCCGTAAGTACCCTAATTACGACAAATAAATGTACTACATTGTGCAAGCATGCTGCCAATGGAGACATTACATTCTTGGGAAGGAGACAATCATCCACACTAATCATAATCCACTGTAGTTCATGTAGACACAGGGAAAATTGCAGAATGATTGCCATCAAAAGTGGTCCACATACTTGCAAAAATTCCACCTCAACATCAAGTATAAAACATAAATCACTAATCACGTCGTTGATTGCCTCAATAGACCGCCATTCATGACACTCTCCACAGTGCTAGACTCTTGCGGCCATGAGACATCTGGATGGCCCCAACTCTATGAGACAGACCCTAACTTCACCACCACCTACCAAATGTTGGGTGAAAATGCACTTTTCGATAATTTCCATCTTCAGGATGGGTTGTTGTGTCATCTAGGCCATATCTATGTTCCATCAAGTGAGTGAGAGAAGATGATCTAGGAAGCCCACTACAGTCAGGTGGAAGGACACTTCAACATCAAAAAGATAGTGGTGATGCTAGAGAAACATTTCTATTGGCCGAAACTTCGACAGGAGGTTGGCAAGTATATTAGGTCCTGCACTACCTGCGCTATTGCCAAACTGAACACTAAGAAACAGAGCCTGTACACCCCTCTTCCTACTTCTCACAGGCCATGGGAATCCATCTCAATGGACTACATGTCGGGCCTACCATCCACCAAGTGGGGAAATGACTGTGTTTTTGTGGTTGTTGTTCTCTTTTCTAAGATGGCGATTATGGTTGCCTGCAAGAAGAGCATCATAGAAGATGCTACTGCCAAGCTTTTATTTGAATGAGTCTGGGTACATTTTGGAATCCCACAAACCATTGTCTCAGATTGAGATACTTGATTTCTCAGCACATTCTAGTCGAGCCTCTTGTCACTGCTGAACACAAATCTCACCAAATCCACAGCCTTCCACCCCTAGATAGATGGCCAAACCGAGGTTGTAAATTGAATGATTGTGCATATCCTTCGCATGTATAATTCAAAGCACCCTCGCACATGAGATGAGAGCCTTCCCTATGTCCAACATAGCTACAATTGAGCCTTGTATAGCTCAACCGGCCACAACCCCTTTCAAGTGGGGTTGGGATTCCAACCATTGGGTCCCATAGATGTTGCACTTCCCCTTGTGGTCACCTTGACTGACTCATCTCTTGCTCCAGCTGAAGCTGAAAAAGCCACCCAGTTCATTGAGTTGATCTAGCACATCCACCAACAGGTTCAGGATATCCTACAGAAGTCCTATGACAAGTAGAAACAACGCCATGATCAACATCGGGTGTCACATAAGTTTCAGGTGGGCGACAAAGTTTGGTTGCACTTGTAGAAAGAACGCCTTACAGGACCCCATCAGAAGCTTCACCCACTCCATTATGGACCATACACTATCACCAAGGTTGTGGGGAATAATTATTTTGAGCTCAACATTCCTCCTTTTCTTGGTCTGCACCCAGTGTTCAACGTGGATCTCCTTTGCCCTTATTTCCCACCATTATTGGACACCTTAGAAGTAGCAGAACAATTGACACCAACAGAGCTCAACCTTGACTGCATACAGCATGAATCCAATGATCAGATTGTGGATAGACAGATCAAGGGCACTCGACAACAAAGGATCCATCTTTATCGAGTCATCAAAGTAGGGCAGCTCCTGCACCAAGGCAAGTGGCTCACCCGGGGCCAAATTCAGCAGAAATTTTCTCATCTAATGGGGGACCTCAACACAATGGAGACCATTGATTCCTAAGGAGATGGATATTGGTGGCCACCCACCTTTTCCAACTGCCTCAAAATAGTTTTCTGACAATTTTGGCAATTTACTATTTTTAGCAGTTTTAACTTCCAGGGCCATTTTGAGGGCCTAAATGAAGGTTTTTCAGTATCAAGCTCCTAAATGAAATTCGAAGGCATGATTGAGCCCCCAAAATTAATCTCCTGTATGATATATTTCCAATGGGCTATCACACGCCTAAAACAGAGATCGTATACAAAAGTTACGACCCCTAGAAGTTGATGTACTAACTTACCCAAATGGTTCCCACATGACTTTTGGCACTTCATATCCTAGGGTTAGGTTTTTGGATGTCTAGGATTTTTGGCATTCTTGCTTATTGTAAAAAGGCCTTCAGAGCCTCGTTGTAACTTGCTTCTTGTGAATGCGTGCTTCCGTCACATCTCTTCTCAGAGATAAGCCACCACCATTCCAACAAGCTTGTTTTCGTTGCATTTTACAGTTTCAGCTTATTTCGTTATTGAATAGAAAACCATTTTTACTGTATCTCTGTTATTTTGTGTTAATCACCTATTAATAATTTGTATTCATTTCATTCTACTCATAAAATACAGATCACAACATCAACACGAAGCTATAAATATTCATCACAAGGCTGGAATCACACCAACAATAGCACGAAGCTGGAAATCTTCCGCATGAGGCTAGAACCACATCAACATCAACACAAGGCTGGAACCACATCAATACCATCACAAGGATGGAAATCTTCAGCACAAGGCTGGAACCACATCAACATTATCACGAAGCTAGAAATCTTTAGCACAAGGCTGACATCTCAACAACATCAACATGAAGCTGGAAATCTTCAGCACAAGGCGTACATCTCAAGAACATCAGCATGAAGCTAGAAATCTTCAACACAAGGTTGGAATATCAAAAACATCAACATGAATCTAGAAACATTCAGCATGAGGCTAGCATCACAACAACATCAACATGGAGCTGGAAATATTTAGCACAAAGCTGGCATCAACATCAACACGAAGCTGGAAATCTTCAGCACAAGGCTGGCATCAACATCTTGTGGTACTCTGACATATCCAAAGGATCTGCCCAGGAATCAAAGTATTCCCTAGGATATAAAATCCTAACGGATCTACCACTACTGACCAAAGCTAGCATATACATGCAAAAGTACTCTGGCAACCCGTCCTTACAGATCTTCAGGATATGTCCAGGGATGATCAGTCCCCTAGGATATACAATCCTAACTAAGCTACCCTCTATTGGCCAGGATACCATAGTATCATCAACACTACTCCCCCTTTCAAAGGAGGTCCCTTTAGACTATACCAATCTTGTCTCAAAAGTGCTCAAACTTTACATGAGACAGAGGCTTGGTCAACACATCTGCAACCTGTTCATCTGTGCCAACATATTAGAGATTTATAGCTGCTCTTTGTATCATATCATGAATGAAGTGATACTGGATCTCTATGTTATTTGACTCATCATGGAACACATCATTTTAATACAACTCTGGTTATCATATAGAATCATGGTTGCTTCCATCTCTAGATCGAATAGACCTATCAACAACTTCTGAAGCCATATGGCTTCATAATTGGTGGAACATGCAGCAATGTATTCTACTTTTTCCATGCTTAGAGAAATACTTGATTTCTTCCTACTCTTCCATGAGATCATGGTTGACCCCAAACTAAAACAACAACTTGAAGTGATCTTTCTATCAGAAACACTTCCAGCTCAATCAATATATCCATACAATTTGAAGTCATGATCTCTGGTATAATAGAGACCAAAATCCAATGTACCCTTAAGCTATCTCATCACATGTTTTCCATCATCAAGGTGAACATGTTTGGGCTCTACCAGATACTGACTCAAGGAAAAACATATATCTTTGGCCTGGTATTCGTCAAATACATCACTGAACCAATAATCTGTCTGTATAGAGTCGCACCAACCAATTATGATGAGGTATCTACCAGGAGCTTCAACTTCATTTCCATGGGTGTGTACATGGATTTACATTTCAACATGTCAAACTTCTTCCTTAGTTTAACTGCATACTTCCCTTGGTTAAGGAATATCTTCTCTATGCTTTGCCAAACTTCAAGATCTAACATATAATGCATTAGGTCTTTCATCAAACTCTATAGCGAGATTTTTCTGCAATATGTGATGAGATTTTATTCATTTTTTCAAGAACACATCATCTACATATAGTAGCAACATCACTGGATCATCATTCATAACCTTGAGGTAAAGGTTAGAATCATCTTTACTCTTGGTAAATCCCAAGTGCATTAGGAAGCTATCAATTATGCCATATCAGGCTCTAGGAGCTTGCTTCAACCTATACAGATCCTTCTTCAACTTGCAGACCTGAATCTTTCTATCTTCAACTTCAAACCAAATTTTCACATTACATTGTACCAATCTAGTACACTTTCTCAGTTGTAACTCAATATGCACAATCATATGTTAGCTCTATGTGCTTTCTACAAAACACTATTTGTCTCACTTCCAAAGAGTATGTCCTCTTCTCTTTCCACAACTATTCTTCTGGAAGTGGGATTCTGCACCTGTAGCTGTTCTGAAGTTGAGAATGGCTGCTCCATTCTCACTGTGACTGCTAAAATTTGAGAGTAACTTCTCTACTTCATCATGGAAACAAATTCATATGAAACTGAGAGTGGCTCAATAACTGATACTGAAGGTTGCTATTCTTCTTTCATGGAGGTAACTCTATATTTTATTCTAATCATGTCTCCATGACCAAACTAATGTAATGCACCAACTGCCACTCAATTTTAAATATGGGGATTTCTCCCCCTGTATCTCATACTATATATGAATCATGGTTGTTTTGGTTGTCTTCATAAATACTGGAACTATTTCTCCAATTACTAGAGTAAGTGTCTCGTCATAGTCTTCTCCCTCTTGCTAGTAGAATCCTATGGACACACATCAGGACTTGTACATCTACAACATGCTTGATATGTTTAAATCAATCTTGGAAGTCAATACTAACTTCTCTTATAGTCTCTTGGAATAATCCATATCCTAGTGTTTCTTTCTGTCTTCCTTCTTTGTCATTAAAACAAGGGATTCTTCCCAGGAGATTTCATATCTCCTAGAAGTTTTTGAAGCTACGATATAGTCTTCTCATTGCATCTGTCTCCCAGTCCTGGAAGTTGTCTCTTCATATAATCCTTTTTGAGATCATGCTTATTCTCAATTCTTATGAGTCTACAAGGAATTCATCATCTCTTACAGGGTATACTTGGTGCTGAATACCAAGTCTAAATATGAAAAGTTGACTCAGACTTCAAATGAGTTCTGCTTCCCGTCAAGGTGGATTCCTTATCCTTTGAAAAAGTCTACTGGGAGTTCTTGTTCTAATGTTTGGTCATATGAGATACTTTAGATTTCAAAAGATAGCTTCTTCTTCATCTTCTTTGGTACATGAATGTATATGGTTATGTACATTGCCTGCTTCATGTCTCATCTAATTTTTTTTCTTCTACAACCTTCACGATAGCTTCCTTAGGGTTATCACCTGTGACCTGAAACAAGGTCAAAAAAATAACAAGCAAGAATAATAATCTTTTGATAATAGTAAATAAAACAATAGTACAAACAATCGTCATAGTATTTCCTTTAGAGATTTCACGTGTGATCTGTCTGAAACAAGGATCAAAAATAAGAAATACAATATGAAATGAGATCAACACTCTTCTAGTGTTGTGATCAAACATTCATCAAAGGTAACTTGGAATCAACACAAGAAGTTTCTCCTAGAGGAGATGGTAGTTGTATCTGGTAAATGATTACATTAAGAATTTATCTAGATATTCTCACATGCTACCAAGAATAATACTTTTCAAAGACTACTACCTCACCTATAGTGTTTACTTGTAAAGGCATAGTTATCAACTTGTCATTTGCAACTTTGAAACTTATCAACTTAATTAATCAAACCTAGAATCTGGAGCCTTGTCATCAAGAATGAGCATATTTCTTTTCTTCCAAGTCTCCTTCACTAAATATGACGAGTGCTTTCTTCAACCTGTCTTCTGTACTAAGACAACATGATATCTTGAGAGAAAGATAGGTTAGAGGATAAACTCTACGATCTCAACTTTAATCAATCTAATACCTTGACTTAAATTTTCACCAAAGGTTAGTATGATGGTCATAGCTTCAACATGCAACCTAGATCAAAATAATGTCATAAAAAATAGATGCATATCTGAATAATCAAACCTAGGTTGCATTATTCCTCTGAATGTGTTGGATCTTGATATCCTTATGGATCTATGGCAAGAGATCCCTTCTCCTGCAAATACCCTTTAAATCTTAATAGTTTAAACATATGTGAATACATACCTCTAATAGTATTTGTAGGTAGTGGCACCATCTGGTAGCAATGGTAATAATTACCAACCCTTTTAAAAATTCAAGGGTGACTGCAACTGGTACTGCAGATGATACTTTAACTGATACTACAACTAATTCTAAAACTGTAACTGCAACTTAGGGTTTTATGAGGAAACCATATTTTTTCACACTTCAAATTTTGAAATTCTGATCCAGGGGCTAGATGCGTTGAGATGAGGCGAGTAAGCTGGTGCAATCTGATTTCTGAAAACCCAAATTTTACCCCTTGAAACTGAGCTTGCGAAAATCTATACTGGTATTGGTTTTGGCTTTGTAGTTTTCTAGTACTTCTGGTTTTCTGGTACAAGTCAAAACTTGGGTTTGACTTTCTGGAGTATTTGACCACTAAAAAGGTGCGCTCAAGGTTCCAAAAAGTTCCCTAGGCTAGGGAACACTTTTATAGATGGTTTTTAGGCTGATACTCCTCTTCAACAAAAGCCCTAATTATCTTGTATGACAACACTAATGTTTTTATTTATCCATTCAAAGATGATCTCTTCAGCTTAGCTCTGATACCATGTTAAGTTTTGAGCTATTATTAGGTTCTTTTCAATTTACTAGATAATAACATAGTTAGGATCACTAAGAGAAACAAAATCACAAGATACACATCATTTATCCTGGGAAACCCTCATGGGGGAGAAAACCCAACAAAACTTCCTTAATATAGATAGCCAATACAATTCCAAGACAATAAACCAAAACAATAGAGAATATCCAACACTGAGCAATGTGCCTCTCTCTTCCTTCTTCTCCTAACTGAAACTCTCTAAACTTGCGCACTTGATGAGTGAATGAATGACTGAGATAATGACGCACTAAATTCCTTTATTTATAATGGCTGAAAGGTGTTGGAAAGGTGTCTCTTCACTAGGCATGTGTCTTCTTAGTGGTTAAAACTACTTTAATTAGGCATGGGGGCTGACTTCTTAATGTGTATAATACAATTAGGGTTTGACCAATCCGCAAAAGGGGATTTTGTTAATTACAATGCATGACATGACCAATCCACAAAAGGGGATTGATATAATGAAAAATGACTCAATAATAAATAGAATACTCTTTGCAGTTACAATATTTCAACAAATGAGACCCACAATGACTTGTTCCTTCTCTTCTAGTATATTTCATCATCTTTAAACTACACATAGATATTTATTAATACACTCACATAGAAATTATTACTTTGTAGATTACATGAAACCAAAGATTATAACTAATCTACTATGCTCTATTGGCCTAAGGGAAATTGATACCAACAAAGACAATAACGATACCATAAACCATGACCTAGACCATGACCTAGACAATGGGCATGTTATTTCTCTGTCTCCCATTCAATATCTCCGCTTGTCTCCCTCTCTTCTCCCTTTCCTACGAATCCCACCACTNCTCTCTCTCTCTCTCTCTCTCTCTCTCTCTCTCTTGCATGCTCTCTCACTCTCTCCTCCACTCTGCCTCTCTCCCCCACTTTCTCTCACAAAAACTATATAGATAAGTTTAAATTACAAATACAAAAAATAACAATAAGATGTAATTTCAAATACAAATTTTTGATGGGTTATATATATAACATTAATAATAAAAATTCATAAGCATTAAGCCACGTTTTCTTTGGAGGAATTTCAAAATGTTAAATATGACAATATAAAACTTCAGACAATCACAAAATAAAATTTATTAATGATTACAAGTCTTAATGTTTTTCAAAGTACAACCTATTGATTACAAATCATAATGTTTTTCCAAGTACTGCAACCTTAGTTAGTATCATAATTATTAACTAATTAAACCGCCCTCTGGGTTTAATGACAATATTCATAATTTGACTGATACAACCATTGGTTTGAGCGAATTGTGTGATAATTTGAACATGAAGAGTATCAATCTAATTTGACTTGTACTTTGGAAATCCAATGAAGGATTAAAACTTACATACATTTGCTCATGTAAAATCCTCTATTTAATGTTCATTTAGTTGATCTTTTGTATATGAATGATAATAATATATTGGGCACTATGAATATTGATGATGACACTTTTCTATTGGCGACAAAAGGCTCAAATTATCAGAGAAACAATATTAATTTGAAGATTGGGCATACTTCTTCAACCATTGCTGGTGTTATGAATTATGCAATTGTTTTTTTTTTTTAAATAAAAAAGGGTAGTTCCTGCTATATTATAATATCTCAAAACTTTGACAAAATAAACAGAGTCATGGCTACAGTCACCAAAAATGCTGTCGGTAACCGGAAACCAGCATAAGTGGGAGGTAACTAGCAGTTATACAGTAATACAACCATAATAAAAGAGACATCTGTCCTACCCTGAGGAAACCAGGACAGATGCCAAGGGTCCAGATAAACTTAAAGAAGTTACACAGTAAAACTAAAAACCTATAAAACATAAGAACCTATGCACCCGGTGATGTGTCGCACCCTCCAGCTTGCCAGGTCCTCGCCGGAATGGCAAAAGTCTGAGTGCACAGGGGGCACTTTCGCTGAGCTGGAGCCCCGGAGAACGCATCGAGTAACAGATCCATACGCTGACCCATGAAGAGGGCCCTGTGTTCCAAGTCCGCCATGTGTCTACGGAGCTCAAACACCAAGGCCAGGTGTTCTTCACTGAGGAGAGGACCATGCGTTCCGCCACCCAAGCCACAAGGAGGAGCAGTCTTCAGTTCCACAGCTTCGCCAATGCTGACCGCCTGCTTCCTCTGCACCCCGATGTCTCTGCGTTCACCATCTTCTCAGCACCTGTAGCATTCAGGTCATCCTGCCATGGGATTTCCTCAATTACGCAGCCAGGAAGAGCATCTTCCGTAGTTGTGATACGCTTGGTGCCTTGTCTGCTGAGCGTCTCCATGGCACTTTGAATCTCGTCGCGCGGCAAGTCCCCAATCGACAGGTCCTCCTCCACGACACAGGATGAAAACTGCACCGTGGTCTCGGCCTCCTTCCCAGCCCTGCTGCAACCAGCGCCCTACTCGGTGATGGAGTCGAGCAACGTCCTCCCCTCAACCCGGGCCCTCTTCCTGAGAATGGACGACGCCAAGGCCAGAGCACGCTCAAGCTCCTCCTCCCGCCGCCTCTTCTCTTTATGTGCTGCCCAAGCTGAACCCCGTTGAGGCTTTCCACGATGCCTGACCATTGTACTCAAGCCAATGCCAATCAAATGCAGAGCTGAATTGGAAAGATACCAGGTCGAGAGCGGCTGCACCAGGAGCCTTTCTTCGCTGCTCGGGTTCAAAAGAAAGAAGGCGGGAGCTTTTCTAGACACACATAAAAGCCACCAATCCTGGAGAATCTTCTCGGAGTGTAGGAAGAAGGTGAGAAATAACCATGGCGTAGCCGCACCAGGAGCCTTTCTTCGCTGTTCGGGCTCAAAAGAAATACCATAACCAAATTGCCAAAGCCTCCGTCCATCCATATTCACAATGAAACCGTGTGCGCAGAGGGGGTTAATGACCGTGCGAGGGAGGCGTACCTCCATCACATATCCACTGCTATGGCCGTCCACCATTGTTAATGCGAATGTGTGGGTGGCGGCCATCAGCCATTAAACCAGGGCTGAGTGCGCGTCCAGGTGTCAACTCCATTATGCCGCGTGTCACCCCATCCGGGGCATGAATTATGCAATTGTTGTTCCTGCAACATCAATTATTTAAAAAAGGTTTGTAGATACATTTCTTGAAGTTCCTAATTGTTAAGTTAAGAGTGCTCTTGAAGCAAGGGACAAAAAGTTTAAAGCTCATGCAAGGAATAAAAAACCCACGGTGGACTTTCAAATCATGGTTGAGACTAAACTAGACATGATTATGAATGATTTAATCATTATTAAACATGATCTTCATGTCCTAAAATGACCTAGATTCCAAGCTAGAGAAAATAATGGAGTCGGCGGTGTTAGTTCATCTACCTCTGAGCATAATGTCTACATTAGCGAAGATGAGGAAATGGGTGATTCTTAAATAGACTCAGATCATTATATGTTAGTCATATTAAGTTTAAATACCGTGTGTGAGGATGTGATTAAGATATCTTTTGTAATTTTGATAATTCTAGGCTTTTAGTCTAATACTTTATATATCTCACTTTTAATATAAATGACTTATGATGTTACTTTAATAAATCGTCACTTATTTGACCAATGTGTGTCATGTTTATCTAAAGGGTATTTACAAGAAATTTTCATCTGAAAGATATGTGAGCAAGATATTTTGTTTATAATTTCTTGGTTTCAATGTACTTAAGACAATGCATAATTTCATATTTCTACTTATATATATTTAATATGATGCTTAGTTTTTGTAACGAATTTTAAATTCGGTTAAGAAAGAATAATTTGAAATAAGAGTAAACACTTGTTCTAAAATAAAAAGAGAAAAAAAGTGTTATCCTTTATGCACATCAGCTAGGTTTCTATCTGAAATGCCAATATAAAGGTATAGACAGGTGTGAAATCACAAATGACACCTTCTTCAAGTTGAACCGCTCAATTTGGCTCAAAATTGGTACTAGGGCGTGCATTTTACTCTTAGGTAGTTTTGCATTCAAATTTACATGAAATCCCAAATCTAGTTGGATCAAAGCAACTTCTCATGTTCTTCATTTGCAGTTTAAATGACATATGTAAATTCACAATATATCTAATTCCATATTACAACCTTTAAAACAATTTTTGAGCTACATGGAAGCTTGGACGTGCATTTTGATGTTGTCACTTAGTACTACCTTGTAAAGTACAAAGTCTTTTTGCACAATAGAGTCTTTTATGAATTAAAATAAAAAAACTGACCTTGGTTTCCCTCATAACCCACCATCCTATGTTTCATCAAAATATCATGAACCTTTGTGCATATAAATCATCCTTTTTGGACTGTAAATGCACTACTAATTGTACAAACAAGTTATAAATATTGAAATGATCAGTTGTTGAGGGTTGTTGAGGAATCAAGATGTTCTGGGAGAATTCTTAAAACTGTCAATGCTACTTTCATTGCTTTGATCCAATGATTTTTTAAAGAAAAATTCACTAATTTGGCTAATTTATGTATATTTTTGAAGAAATTTAGGCTACAATTTTTTATATTTTCATTGAAAATAAAAAAACTTATAGCATAATTTATTATTATAGTTATGCGTACAATTATATTCTTCACTTAAATATAAACATTTTCCATGAACATATAATATGTTTTTTTTAATTTTTTTCCAAATCAATAATTATGCATCCAAATTGTTTTGGGAATATTCACTACATGTATGGATGAATAGTTAATAGCAGCTACTCTTGGGAAAACCATGAATTTTCAACGAAGTCGCGTAAATTTATGTAGGAAAATAAAATGGTTTTAATCCTTTACTTCTATTATTTTTTTTTACTTCTTTCAACATGTAGGTGGTATACCATGTTGTATATTAGTGTATAGAATTTTTTCCATGTATTTATAAAGACATTTTCCATGGACATTTCTTTTTTTTGTAAGTTGTTGTTAATTATTGTCAATGATGCACATGCCAAACTAATGAAATGGTGTTGTTGTGTAATATCCCCAATTGTAGCAGACTGGGATATTATGTTTCAAGTTGGATTTTAGGTGTGTGTTTTTGTCAAACACTTTGCAAACAATGTTTTGTGTTGACTGACTACTTATTACAAACAAAATGCATGTAAACACATAGTAGGAATTTAATCAAACATATTGTAAGTACAAAAATATAAGATATGCTCATGGAATTTTATTATGGATGGAATCTTCAGAAATCACAAAAATACAAGTCTTTATTGGCTGTATTAACAACTGCATCAATACTAATCTCTATTGGCTACAATGGTAGTTGCACAAACACACACACAAAGAAAGAATAACTTGGAATGACGCCATGATCCTCCTGGTAACTGAATCCACTATGGGAAACCCTCTCCAAGGGTAATCGACTCTGTGCCTAAGCATCTCAATAACTTCATTTTGCATAGGTCCTCACAGAATGAGGCTGGGTGAAAAGAGGGGCCTCACATAATTCTTATGCTCAACCAACGAGGATGTCTCCTCTCATGCTTCCCCGAAACCCTCATGGTACCTACAAATCTACGATCGACCTCCTCCGACAAGTTTCAAAAATCTCCTATGCAAGATGATATACCTCCAACTGAAACAAACCTTGAATAGAAGCTCCAATGGAAATCATTGATGAATCCCCCTTCTTGCCTAGATAGGGTGTATATTGCACTGTCAAAGCTAAACTACAAGGGTGGAAGGTTTTTGTTAAACCCTAATGAAGCAATGGCTCCAAGATAGATCAAATTTGATATTCCTATATTTGAAGGTCAGATAGATGCAGATGATGTATACAAATGGTTGAATCTGCTAGAAGGGTATTTTTTTGTCCATAATTTTTCCAATAGAGAAAAGATTACATTTTCACTCCTCAAATTCGTCCCCCATGTCAAATATTGGTGGGAGAATTTCTCTGATAAAAAGGAAACATAGGAACCCTCATTATTTACAGTCGCACTCACCTGGGAGTCCTTCATGGATGTTATTAAGGAACAATACTACCTTGTTGGAAGTTATGATGACCTGTACATAAGATGGACCACACTGTGGTAGGAAAGGGACCAAACAATGATAGAGTTCATAAATATCTTCCATAACTTGCACAACAAGATGGGTATCAAATATTCTAAGTGACATATGGTGCTCAAGTATCATGGAGATCTACATAGATACATCTAGAAATAAATGTATTTTCTGGACATCTTGTCCTTGGGCACGACCTATCAACATGTTGTCAAAATTGAGTAGAAACTTAAACAAAATACACGACAGTTTGGGTCTAGGAACCCCTCACAATAGAAGCAGGGCAAGGGAAACCCCAATCTGCAAAACAAAGGAAAGATCAAATATGGACAACCTTAGGAAAACCAATATAATCCAAAAAAAAATAAGGAAAATGGAAAAATGAAAAAAGACACTAGGAAGTGGTGCAACTTCCATAAGATCCCCTAGCATAACACTGTTGATTGCTGCTAAAAAACGTCATTAGTGGCTGAGGTGAAATCCTCTGAATCAGATGCAGGTTCTGACTCTGAGTCAGAACCAGAAAAGTGGAGACAAATTATTGGCGCAGAACCTAGTGCCACTATTGCTACCACTAAGATACATCCTGGTGAACTTGATGAGCCAGAGGTAGGAAAGTACCTCTTTCATTCACATATGTGGGTGAAGGGTACTCTACTACACTTCATCGTTAATAACGGTAGCCAAAAGAACCTTATCTTAGTAGATGTCATCAAGTGGCTGTCCCTGCCGACAACACCACACCTGCAACCATACACCATCGTATGGCTTCACCAAGGAAGTGATATTCATGTCATCCAACAATTTTTCTTGTCCTACGTCATCAAGACCTTCAAAGATGAGGTATTGTGTGATGTTTCTCCCCTTAAAGTTTGTGATTTTATTTTGGGGGAACCTTATTTATGGAAACATCATGCTATGTATAAGTCTAGGCCTCACAGTGTTATTATTACCTTGGACAGGAAATTGTACAGGATACTCAAGGTAGTCCCACCTACTTCCATTTCCTTGATCTTTGCCAAGCAATGCATGAAGGTCATATCTCAGATCAAGAATTTTCTCTTCTTCATGATTATCTCTCAAAGTGAGCCTAAGGTTGCAGTCACATCTATGGTCTCTGCAACTGATCTCTCCATGAAAGAAAATCTAGTGGATAGGTCATGGAAGAATACAAAGACATCTTCTCCTCACCAATTGGGGTATCTCTGCACTGTCAGGTCAAGCATCTAATTGATTTGACCCCCGACGTACCCAATGGGCCAGTCTATCACTTCTCTTTGTTAGAAAATGAGGAGATCAAGCGTCAGATCCAATAACTACTCCAAAAGGGGCACATCTGACCCAAATCATCATCGTGTGGAAGTCCAATTGTGCTTGTGAAAAAGAAAGATTGGACTTGGTGACTATGCATTGATTACCGGGTCCTAAATAAAATCACAATTAGGAACTAGTACCCAATTCCCAGAATCGATGATCTCCTTGAACAACTAAAGGGGGCCAAATACTTTAGTAATATTGATATGAAGTCTGGCTACCATCAAGTCCCAATAGAGAAAACATATGTATGGAAAACTTCCTTCAAGTCCAAAGAAGGTCTTTTTGAATGGTTGGTCATGCCCTTTGGTTTGACAAATGCCCCAAAACATTTCATGAGGATGATGGAAGATGTCTTGTATCCTTTCACCAATCCTTTTATGGTGGTATATCTGGATGACATCCTCATCTAAAACAAGAATTGGGAAGATACTTGCAGTATATCCAACAGGTTCTGTACACTCTTTGACAAAAAAAGCTATATGAAAATTTGGAAAAATGCTCCTTCGACATGGACGGGGTCCAATACCTAGGCTACATTTTTGATGAGAATGGGGTTCATGTGGATCCAGCAAAGATCCAGGTCATTCATGATTGGAAATATCCAACCACAGTCACTGATATTTGAAGCTTTTTAGGCCTTGCCAATTTCTATCGTAGGTTTGTGCTAGGATTCTCCCATATTGCAAGGGCCCTCAACCAAGTAACCGGGGGTGGTGGTAAGGAAAATTTCATGTGGGGCTTGTCACAACAACAATATTTCAATGATTTGAAGAAACTCTTGTGCTCAACCCCAATTCTCTCATTAACCGACCTGAAACATCCATTTGATATTGAGACAAATGCTTCAGACAATGTTGTGGGTGCAGTTCACACTCATCACAGATACCCCATGGCCTATCATAGTGATACAAAATCATATGCCACTTGTTAGTACTCTACTTATGACAAATAAATGTACTCCATTATGCAATTCTTTTGCTAGTGGATGCATTACATTCTCGGGAAGGAGACAATCATCCACACTGTTAATGTACCTGTCCCTCTCAATATTGATATTGTATTTTTTTTTTTTAAATACCTATAACATAATCGCTATTGTGACATCTTGGAGTGTCTCTCCCATAGAAACCACGTTGGAGCCGATACCTCTTAACGTATCTCTTGAAACATCCTAGAATTCTCTCTTTCCACCTACAATATGTCTCTCTTTCCACCTCCAAGACATCGCTCTTACCATCTCCAAGACATTGGTATTGCCACCTCCAAGAGTGTCTCTCCCATAGTAACCACATTGAAGATGATACCTCTCAATGTCTCTCTTGAAACCTCCAAGAATTCCCTCTTGCCACCTCCAAGACGTCTCTCTTTCCACCTCCAAGATGTCTCCCTTGCCACGTCCAATCCATCTCTCTTTCCACCTCCAAGACATCTCTCTTGCCACCTCCAAGACACCGCTCTTTCCACCTTCAAGCTGTCAATCTTGCCACCTTCAAGACATATCTCTTGCCACCTCCAAGATGTCTCTCTTTCCATTTCCAAGACGTCGGTCTTGCCATGTCCAAGACGTCGGGTTTACAATGTCTATATCTGGGTTGGATAGTCAAATATGGGATGGCACATGTTTGCTCAAAATGTTGCAATAAAGATGAAATCTATGTCGTCAGAAAAGTGACATCATGTGAAACGACGTTTGAGGGGGTCCTCTATTTTTCATTCTCCTAACAATATAAAGTGGAAATTGTGTCGAACGTGTCATTGGAATTTGACCCAAATGCATTAGTGGAAGGATCGGGTAACTGTACCTCTACTCCATGTCCGATGATGATGCTCTCATGCTTGAAAGCTTCACTGACTGGAAACCTCCTCCCAAGGCTGGCCTGCAATCAAAGACAAACAAAAAAAAAGATAAAATCATGCAATTCATATACAAATAAGGGTTAGACATTAGAATATCCAAACATAAACCATTAAAAACATTCAACACACCATGATTTGGGATAGGAAAAGTACTTCTTTTATTGATAATTCAATGATTATACCTTTTACAACCAATAACGAATACTACTCCATGAACCTAGCCTGAGATCCTCTTCACCAAGATCCAAGTGGACCTTTGTATGGATTCTCTTCTCAACCTTCGTATCTCTTCAGGGAAGTGAATGGGTTCTGATGGAGGAAGAAGGGAAAATTGAGGAATTCTGAGGCAATTCTCAAAAAAGGGCTGCAATTACTTGGGGCAGAGAGGGGATATGAAACGGGAAGAGTTTCACTATTCTTATTTCTATATGTAGAATGAGACCCAAACACCTCATTTTATATGACAAAAGCATGGTTATTCGGTTGGGTGACGAGCTATAGGCGGTGGAGTAGTTGGGAAACTACCCAATAGCCCGTAATCTCAACGAATTCCTTGCAACTTTTTATTTTTTGCAACTTTTGCAAGTATACGAAGGTTGTAGTGGTGCAGGATGCATACGTACACAGGCTATAGTGGTGCAACAAGCATATGTACGCAGGTAGTATTGGTGCAGGGTGCGTACATCTTCAAAAAATGGGTTTTTTAGAAGCTCAACTCAGTGATGGCTTGGTAAAAAATTCAAGTAAGAGGGAAAAAATATAGGTATGCATATGTAGAGAAATTTAGGGTTATAACAGAGTGAATAAAGATAGATCCTAGCAAAGTTGAGGAAATCCTTAAAATTGGCACACCCAGAAGCAAGAAATAAGTGAAATATTTCCTAGGGAAAGTAATTTTTCTGAGAAGATTCATCCCTAACCTAGATGAAATCATAAAGCATATCACTAACATGCTCAGAAAAGGAAGTGAGATAAAGTGGACTCCTGGAACCAGAAAATCATTTGAAGATATTAAAGTGGCATTGACCAAGGCCCCAATGATGTCCCATCCAAATTTTGCAAAAGACTTTATATTGTTTTCTTTTTCCTCAGACAACACCATTGCTAGTGTTTTATTACAAAAAGATGAACATAATTTTGAGAGACCTATAGTATATTATAACAGGACATTGAGGGATTCCCCATTAAAGTATGATATCATGGAAAAGCGAGCATATGCACTGGTCAAGGCCCTAAAGGAGCTTAAAGTTTATATCTTGCATTCTCATACCATTTCTTATGTACCCAGTAGTTATGTGAAAGAAATTTTAAATCCATCTGATCCCGAGGGAAAAAGGGGTAAGTGGATAGTTGTGTTGTTGGAGTATGACCTCAATATAAAACCTACAAAGTTGATCAAGGGGAAAGGAATTGCAAAGCTAATGGAAAATACAAATTGTGAGCTCTTGGGAATTAATTTCATTGTTGATTTGTTAACAGATTCAGAAGAAGAAAAGGTCCCTCAGGTGTCCCAAAAATTCCTTGACTCCCCATGGTATGCTAGCATTATTTATGCGTTGATAAATTTGCAGGCTCCTTCTGAATTGAGCAAAACCAAGGCCAGGTTTTTGAAGCTAAAGGAAGAAAATTTTTGTATTCTAAATCAATCTCTATATTGGAAGGATCCAAGAGGAATCTTGTTGAGTTGTTTGTTGGAGGGAGAAGTAGAAAAAACCATCTGAGAGTTTCATAAAGGTTATTATGGAGGGCACCATTATTGGAAAACTAATCTGCACAAGTTACTGAGGGCTGGTTTCTATTGGCCTAGAATTTTTTCTGATGTTTACAAAGAAGTTTCAAGCTATCATGAATGCCAAATTTTTTATGGGAAGAGAAAACTATATGCTTTTCCCTTGAAGCCTATCTCTGTTGAAGCACATTTTAGACAATGGGGCCTTGATTTCATAGGAGAAATTCATCCACATTCCTCAGCTCAACACAAGTTGATACTTCCAACCACAGATTATTTCACCAAGTGGATTGAAGATTATACATTGTTATTATTCAGTTTTTGGAAAACAATATTTTGTCTAGATTTGGTTGTCCAATCAAAATCATTACAGACAATGCAACAAAATTTAAGTCCAAAAAGATGGAAAAAAATTGCAGTGATTACAATATAACTCTTGGCCATTCCAAAACTTATTACCCTGAAGTTAATGGGTTGGCTGAGTCATCCAATAAGGGTTTGACCAGAATTATCAAAAATCTGTTGCAAGATAACAAAAAGGCTTGGAACAAGAAGATTATCCATGCACTATGGGTTGACAGAATCACTACCAAAAGGTATATTACCACTTCACCCTTCCAGATTGTGTATGTCATAGAGGCGATTTTTCCTACTTCATTAGGATTTCTAGTAATGAGATTGTTATAGGAGTAAGATGTTGAACCATATTCCACTCAAAGGAGGACAAATGAACTAATCAATGTCCAACAAACAAGAGAGAAAGACTTCAACAACTCTCAACTACACCAAGACAGGATTAAAAAGGATTTTGATAGGCATACTAAGGAAGATGATTTCAAAGTGGGGGATTTGGTGTTGAAATGGGATGCTAGGAATGAAGATAGAGGAAAGCATGTGAAATTTGACCATCTGTGGCTCATACCTTTCAAAATTGTGGCATACCATGGAAATAATGCCTATCTTCTACAGGAACATAATAGAGATCTCGTTTGTGGAGGACCTGTAAATGGAAGGTTTCTCAAGCATTATCTTGCCTAAAGGAATTTTCACCCTTTCCATTTCATTGTATATAACCATTTTTGTTTTTCAATTGAAGCAATTGAAATCAAATAAACAAAAATTGAAGTCGAAAGTGAAGGCCCTAAGTTATGTTGAGTATAATTGGAGTTATGTGAACGATTATTTTTGAATAAAATGTTTATCGATTTAGTTGAATGAGTGAAATACAATCCAATGTGTGGGAACTTGGTCTGTTGTTCTTTGCTACCTCGTTGGAAGGATAACATCCCTAGTTGGAGCCCATGTTAGTCACCATTAATTTTTTTATGTGAAATCAAGATTTCATGATCTAGCAAGATGCCAAATTGGTTTGGAAGCCTCATAAACCATGGAAGGGGCTAAATCTAGTAGGAAGAGGCTGAATCCAACAAGAGCACTAAGCTGATGGGGATCGATATGTCGCGGATCGTGAACTCTCAAGATCAACGATCAAGGGTGATTTCGGGGGGAGAAATTGTGCGAAGGTTAATTTTGGAAAGCAGGTCGAAATTCAAACAGTGGTTTTCATTCGGGGATACGTGGCACCACCAGGTGCATTTCGGGGTGAAAAACAGGTTTCCCCAAACCACTTCCTCACGCCCCCAAAATTTGGAAAAGTATAAAAGGGCATTTTTTATTCATTTTATTATTATTTTAAACACTGAACCATTTGAAACTTGGTGCGACCACCCTTGTTCAAATGAAGTTCAACAGTACGCAAATTGCACACCATTTACTCTCGTTTCTGGGTATTTTTCATTGCAACCATGGATCCTATTATAAATTCACTAACAGAAAAATATTTTGTGGTGAATGAAGAATCCCTAATTGACCGAGATTCAGACATTTTTTATATTGAAATCACCATTTCATCCATCTTTGTGTCCAGAAACAACCTTTTCGATAAATTAGGAAAGTGTATGTTGTTCCTTGAAGCAGTCTAGTCCACCATAGTCCCTTATGATGTCAAAATATCTTTCCCTTTTCCCGAATTTATAGGTTGGTGCGCTGAACAATATTCACATGAAGAAAGAGTCGTCATGAATAAACAAGGATCCGAGGTCACGTGTAGGGTAGAGAGTCTATCAATCTAAGATTCCCTTGGTATACCAGAGTCTTTCTCCACAATGTTCAAACCTTTCAATGAAGAAAATCTAATTAGGGTATACAAAGAATGTCCATCAAAAGTTTGATATCTGTTTTTACAGACAATTCTCAAACCAGAACATTTCTCAAAGAGTCTGTCTTTGCCAATGAATGTGAGTATAATGGTTATTGAATTCCAATAGGTTTGTTCCCTTTTAAGTCAAGTTTTAGGTCTAGACAATGATAAACATGTGGTCAAAGTCATGCTCGGTTTCCTTTTGACCTTTTTTAAGTTAGATTCTGGTTTGTCAGTCCGCATCAGTTTTGATCAATTCAAAACTGATAATATCC
Organism: Picea mariana; assembly: GCA_032191745.1. Classification (NCBI taxonomy): domain Eukaryota; kingdom Viridiplantae; phylum Streptophyta; class Pinopsida; order Pinales; family Pinaceae; genus Picea; species Picea mariana. The sequence continues at coordinate 31,468 of JASDQU010101565.1, read as the reverse complement.
ATAAATAGCTAGTGAATTTTCGCTCTCTAAGGCATTTAGATACTACACCTATCTACTGAAGATTTTCCTGGAAACCAATAAGAGAGAATTTCCTAAAGAAACATTTGTATCAACTGAATGTAAATGGATTACATTGCTTATCTTTATAAAACAAGTCATGTCCAGAGTTTACAGTTTGATTTTCAACACCAACCTACCTAGATTTTTGGATGACATGAAGAGCTATCTACAACCAAATCCAGAGAACAGAGTGGGGAATTGGGTACTATTCATGCACTCAACAATAATATGGGTTTATGGTTGTCATGAATCCCCCTATTGTCTATTTTTTTGACCCACAAAATATTTTCTCTTGAATTCATCAGGCAAATAATTATATCTGAGACAGAGCATTTCCTAAAGTTGTGCAAAGCCTCCAACCTCAAGTTCCCTTTTATCATTGGCTCCTTCATTGTCAAAAATAGATCATGCGTATCTCATATTCAAACAAATATCAAAGAGTTTTGTTTTGCACAACTACAGGGAATAAGATATTATCCACACCAAATCATATCCAAGAGAATACTAATGAACAAACATGCCCCTTATGAGCATGAATAGGTTGAGGGTTTTGATAAGCTTGCAAACCTAGAAGTCTGTGCTGATATGGAAGCAATATTACAACCAACTCAAACAAAAAACGTGGAGGAAACCCTGCAACAAATTCAAACACAACTAGTTGAGACAACCCTACAACAAAGTAAAAAACAACAAGCTCCTTAGAAACTGATAGTCAAAGTTCATAAGATGAGTGTTCACAGTGAGCGTGTTGTAGGTGAATCTCTCTGCAGACAGGTAGATTTCCTCTTGAGATCCAGACCCTTAATTCTAAGACAGAAAGTGCTTAACATGGACACTGACTTCCTTTTAGATCTAATCAAGCTAATGAATGAAAGAGAAGGCAGAAGGTATGTACCTTATGAACATCGTTTGTCCCTGCAAAGTCTAGGCTAAGCTTCAATCTTGAGCTCCTTGGTAGGTCCTACAAGACAAACAAAAGAACAAAAGACTTCCTACTCTACTGAGATTAGCTCAAACATAGATCCATCTACTGCAAACAAACTTATATGGAACAAGTACAAATTTGAAAGAAACAGGCCAAGAATTGATTATATTAATGAGAACAAGTAAAAGTGCTTACAATCCTTTGAATGAAGATGCAACAACTTCTTCCAGTTCTTCTTTTCCAAGCCATTTGCTCAATCAATCTCCACTGATAGCTTTGATGGCATCTCACTCATGAGATCATAAGTTTGATGTAACTATCCAACTTCCTTTTGCATGTAATGTACCCTTTCACCATGAGAAAGCCTCTTTATATAACTTTGGAGAGGTACAACTACTTGAGATATCTTTGGGATAGGTTGAGGATTCCTCTCCTTCAGTTGAGTATCTTCCCTAAGATCATGCCTTGACCATCTCCTCGAATCCAACCACCTTCAAGAATTGAGGGATTCTTCCCTAATTTCCCTCAAAAAAATCATAAATTTTTGAAGATGGGGTAGCGCTCCCCCATAAGGGTGCATAGAGTGCTCAAAATATCCCCCAAAGAGGCCTAGGGAGTGCTAGAACTCCCTGACAAAGGGTAGGGGAGTGCTCCTCCACAAAACTCAATTTTTTTATGTTTTTTCCAATGGCAAAAGGCTTGTACTTCCTACCAAATGATTTTTCTTCTTCCAAACCACCTTTGAGGTGTCTTTAAGTGTCTTTATGATGTTGTTATGGGCATGACATAGGCAATATGGCAACATACTGTTTGTGACACTTGCAACACTTGTAGTCAAGATGTGACACTTACAACACTCGTCAAGACAACACTATCGAAGTGAGTAATTTTGAGGTGTAATAGATTGCCCCCCAAAGTATGAAGTTAGAAGACGATTATGAGTAAAGTACTTTGTAGACTTTTTGAGCAAGGGTATGGACGCAGAGAAACCGAAAAAAATTGCACACAACCATCAAACAAATATTATGACATGTTTCAAAACCCAAGGTAGGTATACCTATGCTTGAGTGGTAAAGACTTTTTAGGTATGGCCGCCATAAAATACACTGCAGATCCATAATTATATTGACAAAATGGTATAGCCACTACAAATACAATGTGGATCCATACTCCTATGACCTGAACTGATCGTAGCCACAAAAATACACAATGGATCTATGAGACGACAAGACATAGCCATGACCAATACAAAGTGGATCTATGTAACAATATGTGTGTCATAGTTCAAAAGAAACTCCTTTGCAACTTGGGAAAAGTACATACAAGAGTGATGACTCAACCCAGGGTCTTCTTACCGATCCCGATGTAGTACAAATCTAACCATGTGAATAGATGTTCTGATGTTGAACATGGCAAAAACCACTTGATTACTGGTCAATGATGTAAACCGTTAACAAGCACGAGGGAAATCACCATTGATGTCAATGATTCCCAAGGTACTCTAGTACATTCCGATGAATGTGAATGAATACGCTGAAGTCGAACATCTGTGGAATCATCCGATTAGGGGTCGATTATGTAAACCCACTGTTAGACGTGAGGAGGCCTGCCATTGAGGCATGCAGGTCCCAAGGTACTAACTGGTTTCTAAGTCTAGCTCTTAGATAATGTGTTGAAGTCGACATGAATAGAATCGTCGAAGGAGGGCCTTGATGTATCCCCCATCAATGAAAAGAAATTGACACAGAGATGTAATGGGTAGATCAAATGAACATGGAATGACATGGGTATTGAAATAAGATATTTGTGATGGCTGACTCTCGAGGCAGATACTTCCCTTGAACACTGAGGCACATCAGTAGAAATGTGACATGGACCAAAACTTGATAATGCAGTGGATGTTGTGACTTTCGTCAGGTGACCCAAAGGAGTAAAATAAACTCAAAGGATTGGCTCAGTGCAGAGGTTCAATGGATTAAAATGTGTGCAAAGACAAATTTCCATGTTCAAGGGCGACCGTAAGAGTTACTGGTAGTGTTCTCAAAAAACGCTTGGCTTGCTTCCTTCAATTTTTCCCCCATCCAGATAGACGAGTACATCTTTTTAATTTAAAGAGCTCGAGGAGGGTAACACATGCTTGATATGACTCACCTTCGGTAAGTCCCTCTTCCTTTCTTTAATGAACTGGAAGAAGTAAGGGTTCAATCCCATATGGGACCTTCAATGTATGATCATTTAACGAGTCCAGAGAAGGTAAAATTGGTGGTTTTTCATATTTAAAGAGTCAGAAAAAAACTTAAAGATGACTCCAATGTTTTCCTTTTTCATAATATTAGTCTTATGAGGCTGAAAAAGAGATAAATTATCACTCAAAAGATTCCCTTTCAAACCTTTTAATGAGTGGGAAAGGAAGGAAGATCACTCAACAATCTTTTCATGTTTAGAGAGTCTGAAAATAGTTCAAAGATGATTCCAAGGGGTTCCTTTTTCATATATTCATGCAGGTCCGAAAAAGAGATACAAGTTTACTCAGTTGCATTCTCATGTATTTACGAGCACGATAAAGAACAAAGACCAAGATTGGTATGCCCCCATCTTGAAAGCTAGTGGCTTAACTCTAGAATGATCATCAAAGGCTGGAGACATGCCCTCCAAGCTTCAATTTATTCACCGACTTTGAGGTTGTCACCAATTTCTGTACTAGATGGAGAAAAAGGATACAGGTGGATGAAATGAAGGTTCAAAAGAGGTGACTGTTTCATTTTTTAATGATCTTGACACAGGAAAATAACTATGCTCAGGGCTCTGGGTGCAATCCCTAGATTGTTGTTTCATTTTTTAACAAGCTTGCGACAGAGAAAAGAAACTATGCCCGAGAGCTCTATTTCATTTTTTTAACGAGCTTGCCACAGAGAGAAAAAATATGCTCATGGACTCTTCTTGATAATGGCTTCTAAGAGAATAACGCTCTGGAAGGACACCATTTCAAGGGACAAAACTCAGTCATGGCTTCCAAGATATCTTCATTGGATGGAAGAAAATTACTCTGGAAGGAACACATGTTGAGGGCCTCATCAGGGGTAAGGAGATCAGGCTCCAATAGCCCTACCAAATAGATCACCATGTCGACTACTGGATCCAAATCATTGGAAGTTGAATTCATGGGAGACAATGCCACATAATTGACATGTGGTAGGGGCGATACTGTCATCATATAAGAACCACTCAGGGAGGTAATCTAGTTAGGACCAATGAACAAAAGTTGATCAACAGTCACCATTCTTCCATCACGAGGGAAATATATCACACAAAAAAGAGTGGATACAACAACTCTCATGGAATATACATAATCTATCCCAAGGAGTAAAGCAAAATCCAAGGGGTCTCAGACTACCATGACATCAATAAAGATAATTTTCCCTCCTAAAGTTACTGGAAACTGAGGAAGGGTCCCTAAAGGTTGACTAGTTCTTCTATTAAAAGCTAACATATTATATGTAACCGACGCAAGCTGAGGACAACCCAAAGAATGCCAAGCAATAGAGGACAAAATACTAATGGACACACCTTCATCTATCAGTGTTTGAGGAATGTCCTGACCACAAACTTGTACTGTAATATGGAAATGAATGTGAGAGGGAAGATGAGGTCCAATTAGTGCACCCCAATAAAAAAGAATGGCCTCATTTCTTGGATGGGGTTTCACGGAAGAATGAGGAATTCCCCCCATCATGGTAGATTCTGTATCAATGAGAAAAATGTGGGTAGTATCAGGTTTACTCTCTAGAGGGAGAGTAGGATCGACCGACGATGGGATTAAATCGACCACACTAGAACTCTTCAGAGGAAGAGTGGGATTGACCGAGGAAGGGACTGGATCAACCACTTTGGCACTTGTCAAAGGAGGAGTGGGATCAACCGATGGAAGAATTGAATCAACCACATGGGTTTCATTCTCCAAGGGGAGAATGGGGTCGATGGGTGGAAACAGATCGACCGCTTTGGTGTCACTCTCTAACGAGAGAGTGGGATCGACCAAGGACAAAACCAGATCAACCACTTTAAAATTATTTAGATGAAGGGTGGGACTGACCGAGGAAGGGACTGGATCAACCACTTGGGTTTCACTCTATAGATGAAGAGTGGGGCTGACTGATGATGGAACTGGATCAACTACTTGGGTTTGTGGTTCAATTGAGGAGGAAACTATATTGACCACCTGATCAACTAGACTGACCAGGGATGGAATCAGATTGACTAGTCCATCAACTAATGATGGGTTGGGGGAAAGATTACGATAACCTTTTGGAAGTTGAAGTTTTTCCAAAAGAGAAGAAGCCTCATCCATGTGAGGACAAAGGTGAGAATAATGATCACCTTTGCATAACATACAAGGGAATTTGGCAGTTGTCTTCTTCTTACCAACCTTAACGTCACTAGTTTACGGGGTATCACTGACATGACCAATAAAGGTCGATGAAATGGAGGACCACATTACCAAGACCTTGGGAATACCAGGGAAATCCCTCAGAAAGTGGTCACCCTTACAAAGACTGCAAGGGAATTTGGGTTTCAGATTCTTTATTTTAATCTTGTTGACCTCATCAACACTCCCAGTACTATTAAAAATAACTAGTTGCTTGGATCGAAAATCTGATGTTGTTGGGGCCTTGGTCCTTTTCGGGATCTTCTTCTTCTTCTCTTTCTGTTTCTTCTTCTTCTGATCAACTTAGATAATTTCTTTATAGCTTTCACTAGGCGAAGAAGGAGAAATGGAAGGAGAGTTAATGGGTGAAGAAGGTGAAAACTTGACATGAGGTTGATGCGTGGGTGGTGTACTGACATCTAAAGTATTAGGTGCAGTTGAAACATTGGGAGGATTCAAGATCATCGGAGTGGGGAATAACCAAACTGGTAATCCGATGGTGAGTCCCAGAAGACTCAGTGTGGCAATGTACGAAGGATCAAAGTTTCCAAATGAAGGAAAGTTATAAGGTTCCCCAGGAGAAGGGGTTCCTCCTGTTAGTCCCTAAAGTTGCACTTGACTATGAGAGGGAAAGATAGGGCATCTTTCATTTATTGCAAAGTATTTTTTAAGGTTTTATGATTTTTTTTTTTTTTGTAGGGTGGTTGAAAACTGGCTCAAGGTTACAGCATGACATGAAAATCAAGATTAGAACATAGCATATCCCATTGGCTGAATAATAGGTAGACACATAGATGGATTAAACCAATTTAAGAAAAAGGAATATGAAGTCTTCAATTTTTCAACTTCACATGAATTCTCGTCTCAAAATGTCATAAAGAAACAAGACTATCAACTTGATATCAAAACTTGAAAATTTATCTCTATAGTAAAATTTTCATTGTATAAATTAACAGTCAAGAATAAAAAAGCATTGCAATTTGAATAATGAATTCAAACATGAATAAAGAAATAACAGAGTAGAAAAAAGAGGGTCTAACCATCCATATGCCTTTTCTATTAAGTGTCAAATTGAACATAAATGCCTTTTACAATGAGCTTCAAAAAAAGGTCCCCTGGATCTCCAAATTTTCGACCATCACATAGTCTTTCCTCTGTCTATTTAAACTATCTATACAAATTCCAGATCCTATCATCTAGTATAGCTTTAATGACTATATTTGAATAATAGCTATCTACTAAGGCAATTCACTCAAAAAGAGCTTCTACAATCCCAAAATAGATCATAGCTCAACAACTTGATATTGCAAAATATTGCTAGCATTTACATTTGACTCTACAAAATAGGAATTTAGTTTGATTTTATAAAATAGATCAAGTTCTTAGCATCTCACTGACCAAAAATGAGTAGCTTTGCCATATTTTCTGGAAAACATTTAAATCATGATTGTAGCAAATTTCCATGTTACCTTTAGGATATAATCACAACAGTAGCTTTAGCATTTTTCTATTTGAGCTTTGTGGTAAGCACGACATTGTGCCAATAGAGTCTGAAATTAATCTTCCTGAGTTCTTTGAGCAATACCCTTTGCTCTTTCTTCTTATTTTTAAAACCATGAATCCTTTCTTGCTGGCGAGCACTCCATTGTTCTATCTGCACCTTTTCTTTCTTTAATTGTCTTATTGTTTTCTAAAATTCCTTGATCCTTTCTTTATCAGTTTTGATTTTAACTCTGAATCCTGAGCATTCTTCAAAAGGTGCAGGTTCATTCAGGTTTAATGCAACTTTGGGTTCTTTTTCTTTAACTTGGTACTTTGAGACTAATCTCAAGCTATGTTCTTCATCAAAACTTGTTGAATCTATAGCTTCAGGCACATCTAATATGCGATCTGAGTCTTCAAAGTGATCCTGTTTATCCTCAATGGTTTCATTGATACCTTTAGCCATATCTTTAGCTTTTTCTAATCTAGTTGAAGCTCTTGTTATAGGTTCTGTAGATGGTGAAATCATTCTTTTTCCTTTGCTGATTGGTTTCTTAGGCAGTGAAGTTCTTTTTCCCCTTTTCCTGGTACTTGCTTCAACATTCTCAGAGTCATCTTTGATTACTATGATGTTTTCTTCTTTGATTGATGGATTAAACATGGTCTTTGACTTAAGTCTATACTTGTTGGTGACCCTAGTAGAATTGCTTCTAGGTTTCTGTGACACAGACACACCTTTAACCCTTTTCCCTTTTGTTGCAACACCCCTTTTACTGGTTGATGGTGTTTCAAGCTTGATTGTAGTTTGAGTATCAAGATATTTATCTGAATCATTTTCCCCTTTAACATCTTCTTCAGAAAACGTTTCAATTTCTAGATCCCACCTAGCTCTTTTACTTATGCTCCTCCTGGTCACCTTGATATCAGAAATCTCCTTTTTCACAGGGGTTTCATCAAAAATATCTCAGCTCTGTGTAACGATCTTTGTCCCTTTGCCTTTCTTTTGCTTATTGGACTGAGTGACAGGGATTAAAGATTGCGTGAAATAGATCTAGGGCTTCTGTAATTTACTCAAAGCAGACATGACTAAGGTTTTAATTAGGACTTGATGGAACAGGCTGCTTTTAGCATTGGTGGAGAGTGACTGCACTCTCTTTGACATCTTTGTCAAGATTTTGAGCAGAAAATAAGGGATATTTAAAGGGTAATCACCATTTAAATGCATCAGTGTCCTAATGTGTTATATATAGACCAATGAGAATCTACCTTTGCAGGTGATATACTTATGGATGACGATCAAAGACGTGTGCCATTCAGGTTGAATCCATCCACGAGGTATTCCCCTTTTTCAATATGGATTTTTCTTATTTGGGAGCAAGAATTGGTTTACAAATTCTGTAACCACATGCTCTTTCTTCCACCATCTTTCTCCTCCAACCACCAACCTGCAAGCCTTTGTGATAGTCTACTCTGTCACTAGCATCAACATCTTACCGATCTCCACCTAGTGACCATCAAAATTTAGAGCGAACTCCATGGAGACCTGCTCATCATAACCTTGAAAAGTGGTAAGGAATTCAAACCACCCAGTGTCTCTGAATCTTTGAGCCATCTAAGGATAGGCTTCAAGAAGTTCATCACCCTATGGTTCTATTTTGACAACCTGTCTTCTCCTCTTTGGTGCCATCTAAACACAATTCTGCAACTAGCACCCTCGGGTTCCAAATTTGCCACCTGCAATCTGTTAGTGTATACAGTTCCTTTGAGCTAATACCTGCACATGAATTCAACAAATTTGAACAGGTATAATATAACGATCATTGAGAAATGGGTGATTTAGAATGAGTCCTGTGCGAGTACACAACAATGATATTATGAAACGGTTGAATTTGCAAATTATTTCCAAGCTTTCAAGGATGCATGTGAACTCTCAACCCACAATTTGTGTCATCATAATAAAATCTGGATGGCAGGTGTGTATCAAGGCATGATTATTTTGGCACTATGGGAATAAACTTATTCCCGTAGTGCTATTAATGAATTAGCAAAATTTGAAAGTTTGAAATTCAAACAGGCATATAAGGTGACACCTCGTTTTAAAACCATGTCTTTCAAAATCAAACTTAAATAAACTATCCAAAAAATGTAATGCAAACCATAAGATACTAAAAACAAAAATTGAAATCAACTGGAAACAGAAAATGAAGTGTGGGTAAGAAGGGTTTAGGATAAGGGTTTCTCACTCAACCAAGACAAAATTAGAGACTAACATTGGCTCCTTCTGAGGATGGAGTTTTGATAATAAACTCCAAGAACTGTAGACCATTGCCTTTTCTTTATCTCTGATTTACTGATTCCCCTGTGACTGCCAGTCTTTTATTCTCATCATAATGGTAAAAAACAAGTCCATTGGGTATATGGAGTCTTTATTGAAAATAAAAACCTACTGTGGTAACTGCAACCCGATGAGCCCTTAGAGAAAATATTGCTTCAAGAACCTCCCATTCACTGGGCCCCCAAAAATTTCAGGGTTATCTAAATTATGTAGGAGAAAGGTGTTATTGTTGATTACCTTGGCTACACTGAAAGGACCATACCATAGGTTATCGAACTTTCCATGTTTTTCTTTATCCTCTCTCCTAGCATCCCATTTTAACACCAAATCCCCTTCATTGAAAACATCTTTCTTAGTTCCCTTATCGAATGTATCCTTGATTTTTCTTTGATGAGAATCAACTTTTTGATTAACCTATTCTCTGACCTGCTAAACTTCAATCATATGAAAAATTATTCTTTGGACATCATTAGGTTCCTCTAGTTCTTCTTATAAAAACTTTAAAACTGGTAGGCCCAATTGAGTTGGAAGAATTGCTTCTGTCCCATATACCATCTGGAAACGAGATTTCCCAATAGACTTATTGTTATTGATATGATCAACCCAAAGGGAAAACTTTAACTTGGAATCCCATGATTTTTTTATTTTCTGTTAATAATTTTTTGATAATCCTTATCAGAGTTTTATTGGAAGATTCTGCCAATCTGTTCCCTTGGGGCTAGTAGGGGGTAGAATGAACCAATTTGATACTATACTTATTGTAGAATTCAATCATGGAATTTGATTTAAAAGCCTATGCATTATCAGTGACCAGTTTTTTAGGACAGCCAAACCTAGAAAAAATATATCCTTCTAGAAATTCCATGATTACCTTGTCTATCGTATTCTGAGTCAGAATTTCTTCAATCCACTTCGTAAAATAATCTGTGGCTGTAAGAATCCATCTATTTTGTCTTGAGGATGAAAAATTAATCTCTCCGATGAAATCCAATCCCCACTGTTGAAACGGTCCATGGGCAATGATTGGTTTCAGAGGCAGGGATATAAGTTTCAGCTTTCCAGCAAATTTTTGACAAGGTTCACATACCCTGACTTGAGCAAAAACATCTGAGAATAGAACTAGCTAGTAATAGCCTTCTCTAAGAATCGTGAAGGCAGTAGCCTTCCAATGATGATGGCCTTCACAGACACTATGATTCAGATCATGAAATATTTGTTTAGCTTCCTTTTCATCCACACACATCAACAAAAAACTGTTGGGGTCCTTCCAAAACAAGGTTTGATCAACAATACAGTACTTTACAACTCTTAACTTTAATGATCTAAATTTTGATTTATCCAACTCTGGGGGAGACTGAAAATTCAGCAGAAAAAATATGATATCTTTGTACCATTTTGAAGAAGCATACTTGTTGTTTATCTGTAAATTTATTTCTTTAATCTGGAGAGAAGAGTCCTGTGTCATTTTTGACAGATGGTATAACCCAATTGCTTTGCAATTAGATTTTTTCATTAATTTGGTGAGGCCTTGTCCTTTTATCAGTTGAGTAGGCTTTATGGTGATATCATATTCTAGGATTTTGGTTATCCATTTCCCTCACTTTGCTTCACAATCTGGCTGAACCAATATTTCCTTGATTGCATTGCTTGGGACATAAGCTATAATTTTAGATTGAAGAACATATACTCTGAAGGATTTTAAATCCTTTACTAAGGCATAGGCCTATTTTTCTATTAAACCATACTTCAATTCAGAGTCTCTGAGGGTTTTTCTAAAGAAAGAGATAGGCTTCTCGTATCCTTTCTCATTTCTCTGTAGAAGAACAACAACTATGGTATTCTCTGATGCAAATGAAAAAATCATGAATTCTTTGGAGTAATTTGGGCTAATTAGAATAGGTGCCTAAATGATAGCCTGTTTGATCCTTTCAAAGGATTCTCTCTCTTCTGGTATCCACTTAGTTTCTGCATCCTTTTTCAACATGTCAGTAATGTACTTGACAATTTCTGCAAAGATAGGTATAAACCTCCTTAAAAAATTAATTTTACCAATGAATGACTAAATATACTTTTTATTTCTCGGAATGTCAATTTGTTGAATAGCCTTTACTCTTTCTGGATCTATTTTAATACCTTCAGGTGAAACAATTTGTCCTAGAAGCTTTCCTTCCTCCATGGCAAAATGTGATTTTTTAGGATTAAGTGATATGCCATACCTCCTGCATTTCTCAAAGGTCTGCTTCAAGTGCTGTAAATGTTCTTCATTGGATGCCAAAAATATAGTGATGTCATCAAGGTAAATAACCACAAACCTATCTTTCTCCCTAATGAAAGCAATATCCATAGCCCTTTGAAATGTAGCTCCTGCGTTCATCAATCCGAACGACATCTTTTCGTACATAAAGGTGCCCCAAGGAGTGGTAAAAGATGTTTTCTTTTTGTCTTCTTCCATTATTGATATTTGATTATACCCTGAATATTCATCAAGCATAGATATTCTCTTTGCAACGACAACTCTTTATAAGATATGATCCATTTTTGGTAATGGATAATTGTCTTTCAGAGAGCACTTGTTTAGATTCCTAAAGTCTACACAGATCCTTATCTCTTCATTTTTTTTTCTGATAGGTCCAAGGTTGGCTACCCATTCCGAGTATCTTAGTGGCACTATGATTTTTGCTTCCAACAACCTTTTCAACTCCTTTTCTATTATAGGTAACAGTAAAGGATTAAATTGCCTGAAATTTTGTTTAACAGGTTTTGATCCAGGTTTCAGAGGAATTTTGTGCTGAATAATCTCTGTATCAAACACCTTCATATCATCATAAGACCATGCAAAAATGTCTGAATAATGTTTCATTAATTCAACATATGCTTCTTTCTGTTTTTGTGACAGTTTCCTAGATATTTTTACCAACCTGGGAATTGCATCCAGACCAATGTCACAGTCTACTACATCTGTTTCTTCTGTTTGGATAACAACCTTCGTGGAAACATCATTATGATTGAACAAACTTTCTGGTGAGACCAAACCCTTGGGTAGATGGTTTGTCTTCAGTTCAATGATTTTGTGGCCAACAATTGTATCTTGAAGGACTTCTGAAGCATGCATTTCTGCTTCTCTATCTTCTTCATCTTGGTCAATTGAAATGTTAGAAAACTCATCAATAGTTTTCAAAAATCTTTGAATTTCCTCATCATCTTTAAAAAACTGCCAATGTTTTATATTATCCAGTATTGAAGTTATGTTTCTGACTTCAACTTCGAATTTAAGATTAGGAAACATAGGAGTTTTAAAGTTGCTAGCTGCTAGTGCCAAAGACTCGGCCTACTGATTCAAATTTCTATGCACAAAGGTAATATTAAATGCAGAAAAAAAATTATCCACATAATCCCACACCTCATTTCTGTATTGTTTTAACCTTTGCTATTTGGTTTGGTATATATTCTTGATCTGGTGAATAATAAGTTCTAAGTCTCCAAAAAAAAACAGTTTATCTACTCCCATATCTCTAGTAGCTTTCAAACCTAACAACAAAGATTCATACTCACTGATGTTATTAGTGGTGTCAAATTCAAGTTTATATGACATGGGGATAACCTCCTTGGTAGGGGAAATGAAGGCAATACCATCTCCATAACCTTGTTTAGAAGATGCTCCATCAAAATACATTTTCCAAATTTTTTTTTCGTTACTGTCTCCCATTGCAGTTGTTGACTTTCTGACTGATATTCTACCATTTCCTCACTCATATGAAAAATAGAAGAACCAAGATCATCTTCTATATCATATATAGGGTGATTAGTGGGATTATTGTGATCACTTACCAAATAATCCAATATAACTTCTTTGTATAATCTCCATTGTTCCCCACCAAAAACAGGTATGGTTGCATAGCTAAGGTCCATTTGCAAAGTACCACCTACCTTCTTAGCCCAAGATCTTGAAAGAAGCATTCCAAATTTTGGTGGCATGTCAACCATGATAACATCTAATACCACACTTTTCATAGGTAATTGGGAAAGAGTAACGATCACATCTTTCATAACTCCAAGGCATTTGACTTTCTTGGAGTCAAAAGAATATAGATCATGATACGGTCTAGTAATGTCCAACCCTAATTCTTCCATCACCACCTTGGGCATTACATTATGCAAGGCACCATAATCCATTAAGCAATTGTGAAATATCTTGTCATGGATATTTAATGAAATGTAAAAAGGTGGGGAGGCATCAATTCTATCTTCAATGTGAGGTCCAATAGTTATAGTAGGGTTTTCATCTTCTAGATTGACCATATCTGAAAAGGTGACATGAGTTGGAGCCTGTAGAGCCTTGAGGATGGTATTTCTGAAAGGTTCTGTTTTCATGAGTTCTAATAATGGCACTTAAATCTTGATTTTGTTGATTTTGTGTTCTAAACTAAAAGTATAAACATTTCTATCCGGTTCCTTTATATCAACAGTACTATCCTTGACAGGTTGTTTCAATGATTGATCAACTTGGATCTTGGGAACACCTTTGATAATTCCTGTCTTAATTGGAGTATTGGCCTTCTTTGTGGAAACATGTGTATCAACTTTAGGTGCATTTGAACCAAATATGAGATTGTATTTTTTCCTTTTAGGTTCCTGTTGGATGATCTCATCTTCATTCCCTTCTTCAAACTGATTTGCAGTCAAAGCTTCTTCATAATCCTGCTATGTCACATGTAGAGGAGATGATTCATAATCATTCAAATGAACTGCAGGGCCTTCTTTTGTATCATCCTCATCCTCCTCATCTACTGCATTATTCTGAAAAGGAGGTAATGCCTTTTGGTCAGCTTGGTTTTTTCTTTCTCTTGGTAAGATTTGAGGTACATTGTTTGGTTTCCTAAACTGATTTGGATTTTTGTAACCTCCCTCCTGTGCAGGTCTACTGGGTTGTATTTGTTCTATCTTCAATCTTTCCATTTCAGATGTCATATTTTTCAACATCTTAGCCATTTCATCCATTTTAAATTCAGATGATGAATTAGAAGATGAATGCAATTCTTCCTTTTTATTTTTCCTGTCTCTTTCATTTCTAGACTTCAATTTGTCTGCTGCTAATATGTTTGATTCTACCTTGATAGAAGCATCTTGCATCAGGCTGAGGGTGGTGGTTCTTCTTTCCCTAAGAAACAAGGAAAATTTAGCATCGAATGCATTGGCAAAAGTGATTTTAGTTGATGTCTTTGAAGGTTTTATCTCCTCTGGAATTTTACCATACATCTAGTTGAACCTTTTGGTAAAACCAGGTATTGATTCACCTTGTTTCCTCCTTAAAGCACCGAATTTGGTGATGTAGTATAAAAAGTCCTTATTGTCTGCCCAATGTTTAAGAAAGGCATCATCTAAGGCTACAATATCAACTATTGAATTAGGAGGCAAACTCTTGAACCACTTCCTTGCTTCCCCATTTAGACTTTGTACAAATAGTCTCATCCACACATCAACATGCTCTACATTGAAATTATCTGCAAAACTATAAAATGAACTCAAATGATCTTCAGTAGTAACTGATCCATCTCCATTGAATTTGGGAAAATATCTCATATAATCATTTGGTGGAAAGGCATACATGACTTGTGGAAGAACCAAGGGAGCATACCTTGTTGCAACTATTTCGTCCATCCTGTCTGTAGCCATATTAGCTATTTTTGGAGCTCTGGGAGTGAGTATTATTGGTAATGCTGAAGGAGAAGGCGTCCCTTGTGTATTACAACTTATATGTGTTGTCCCTAAGTCTTGATCTTTAGCAGATAAGGATTTCTCTTATAGACTAAGATCAACTAATGGGTTGAGAAACAAAGGATTCTCAAAAGAAAAATAATGTGATCTAAAATCCTCAGATAAGACAGATCCAAGAGACGAAGAATGTGTCTTTGGTTCATTATTAATATCTGTGTTGTTACCTATCGAAGTTTTAGTCACAGGCAAAATGTCTGGATACTCTTGTTTAATGAGTTTAGTAAGTAACTTCCACTGTTCTAGAGTTAATTCTGAAATAGTTGAAGGGAATGAAACTATATCAGACTCAATAACAGGTTTATTTTCACTTTTAGGATTCACATCTTCATCTAATTGGGTTTTGATGATTTCAGAGGATTTTCCTTGAGAAATTTCTAAAGATAATTTTCCCTTTAAGATTGAAGACCGACTGGAAAGAACTTTAGGTTTTCTTAATAACTTTTCAGGATCTGGAACTACTGCAACAGGCTCAAAATCTGGATTTTTCCTGGTTACTAGTCTCTTATTAGATGATGAAGAATTTAGAGGAGTTTTAGGTCCTTTAACTTCTCTTTTAGGAGCTAGAATTACCACAGAGGAGTCGCCAGGTGAATAATCATAGTCTTAAATAATTGTCCAAAATCTTGTTCACCACCAAGATCTAAATGTAAACTTGTCATTTTCCTAGGGAAGATCTCTTCGTTTCTTCGTCCCTGACAATGGCACCAAAAATGTTAGTCCCTAAAGTTGCACTTGAATATGAGAGGGCAAGCTAGGACATCATTCATTTATTGCAAAGTATTTTTTAAGGTTTTATGATTTTTTTTTTTTTTTTGTAGGGTGGTTGAAAATTGGCTCAAGGTTACAGCATGACATGAAAATCAAGATTAGAACATAGCATATTCCATTGGCTAAATAATAGGTAGACACATATATGGATTAAACTAATTTAAGAAAAATGAAGATGAAGTCTTCAATTTGTCAACTTCACATGAATTCTCGTCTCAAAATGTCATTAAGAAACAAGACTATCAACTTGATATCAAAACTTGAAAATTTATCTCTACAGTAAATTTTTCACTGTACAAATTAACAATCAAGAATAAAAAAGAGTTGTAATTTGAATAATGAATTCAAGCATGAATAAAGAAATAACATAGTAGGAAAAAGAGGGTCTAACCATCCATATGCCTTTGCTATTAAGTGTCAAATTGAACATAAATGCCTTTTACAATGAGCTTCACAAAAACGTCCCCTGGATCTCCAAATTTTCGACCATCACATAGTCTTTCCTCTGTCTATTTAAACTATCTATACAACTTCCAGATCCTATCATCTAGTATAGCTTTAATGACTAGATTCAAATAGTATCTATCTACTAAGGCAGTTCACTCAAAAAGAGCTTCTACAATCCCAAAATAGATCACAGCTCAACAACTTGATATTGCAAAATATTGCCAGCATTTACATTTGACTCTACAAAATAGGAATTTAGTTTGATCTTGTAAAACAGATCAAGGTCTTAGCATCTCACTGACCAAAAATGAGTAGCTTTGCCATATTTTCTAGAAAACATTTAAATCATGATTGTAGCAAATTTCCATGTTACCTTTAGGATATAATCACCACAATAGATTTAGCATTTTTCTATTTGAGCTTTGTGGTAAGCACGACATTGTGCCAATAGAGTCTGAAATTAAATTCTCTGAGTTCTTTGAGAAATGCCCTTTTCTCTTTCTTCTTCTTTTTAAAACCCTGAATCCTTTCTTCCCGGTGAGCATTCCATTGTTCTATCTGCACCTTTTCTTTCTTTAATTGTCTTATTGTTTTCTGAAATTCCTTGATCCTTTCTTTATCAGTTCTGATTTTAACTCTGAATCAGTGGAATTCTTCAAAAGGTGCAGGTTCATTTAGGTTTAATGAAACTTTGAGTTCTTTTGCTTTAACTTGGTACTTTGAGACTAATCTCGAGCTATGTTCTTCATTAGAACTTGCTGAATCTATAGCTTTAGGCACATCTGATATGCAATTTGAGTCTTCAAAGTGATCCTGTTTATCCTCAAGGGTTTCATTGATACCTTTAGCCATCTCTTTATCTTTTTCTAATATGGTTGAAGCTATTGTTACAGGTCCTATAGATGGTGAAATCATTATTTTTCCTTTGTTGACTAGTTTCTTAGGCAGTGAAGTTCTTTTTGCCCTTTTCCTGGAACTTGCTTCAACATTCTCAGAGTCATCTTTGATGACTATGATCTTTTCTTCTTTGATTGATGGATTAAACATGGCCTTTGACTTAAGTCTATACATGTTGGTGACTCTAGTAGAATTCCTTCTAGTTTTCTGTGACACAGACACACCTTTAACCCTTTTCCCTTTGGTTGCAACACCCCTTTTACTGGTTGATGGCATTTCAAGATTGAATATAGTTTGAGTATCAAGATCTTTATCTGAATCATTTTCCCCTTTAACATCTTCTTCAGAAAACGTTTCAATTTCTGGATCCCACCGAGGTCTTTTACTTTTGCTCCTCCTGGTCACCCTGATATCAGACATCTCCTCTTTCGCAGAGGTTTCATCAAAAATATCTCAGCTCTAAGTAACAGTCTTTCTCCCTTTGCCTTTCTTTTTCTTATTGGACTGAGTGATAGGGTTTAAAGATTGTGTGAGCCAGCTCCAGGGATTCTGTAATTCGATCAAAGCAGACATGACTAAGGTTTTAATTAGGACTTGATGGAACAGGTTGCTTTTAGCATTGGTGGAGAGTGACTGCACTCTCTTTGACATCTTTGTCAAGATGTTGAGTAGAAAATAAGGGATATTTAAAGGGTAATCACCATTTAAATGCATTAGTATCCTAATGTGGTAGATATAAACTAGTGAGAATCTACCTTTGCAGGTGATATACCCATGGATGATGATCAGAGTCGTGTGCCATTCGAGTCGAATCCATCTACGAGGTATTCCCCTTTTCCAATCTGGATTTTCCTTATCTGGGAGTAAGAATTGGTTTACAAATTCTGTAACCACATGCTCTTTATTCCACCATCTTTCTCCTCCAACCACCAACCTGCAATCCTTTGCGATAGTTTGCTCTATCACTAGCATCAACATCTTATCGATCTCCACCTTGTGACCATCAAAATTCAGAGTGAATTCCATGGAGACCTGCTCATCATAACCCTAAAAAGTGGTAAGGAATTCAAACCACCCAACATCTCTAAACCTTTGAGCCATTTTAGGATAGGCTTCAAGAAGTTTGGCACCCTCTGGTTCTATTCTGACAACCCGTACTCTCCTCTTTAGCGCCATCAAAACACAATTTTGCAACTAGCGCCCTTGGGTTCCAAATTTTCCACCTACAATATGTTAGTGTATATAGTTCCTTTGAACAAATACCTACACCTAAATTCAGAAAAATTGAACAGGTATAATATAATGATCATTGAGAAATGGGTGATTTAAAATGAGTCCTACACGAGTACACAACAATCGGATTATGAAACGGTTGAATTTGCAAATGATTTCCAAGATTTCGTGGACGCATGCAAACTCTCAACCCATGATTCCTGTCATCATAACGAAATCTAGATGGTAGGTGCGTATCAAGGAATGATTATTTTGACACTATGGGAATAGCCTTATTCCCGTAGTGCTATTAATGACTTAGCAAAATTTGCAAGTTTGAAATTCAAACAAGCATATAAGGTGACACCTCGTTTTAAAACCATGTCTTTCAAAATCAAACTTAAATAAACTATCCAAAAACTGTAATGCAAACCATAAGATACTAAAAACAAAAATTGAAATCAACTGGAAACAGAAAATGAAGTGTGGGTAAGAATGGTTTAGGATACGAGTTTCTCACCAAACCAAGACAAAATTAGAGACTAACACCTCCATTTGTACTCTTAGGATTTGATGCCATTAACATTGACTCAATCTAAGGTCCACTAAGTAACACAACCAACACACGCTATGAATCTGAGAAGCAAACAATCAAGCAAAACCTTCCCACAATGAAACCAGTAGTTGGTGATGAAATCCAACATCACGAGATCAAAATAAGAAGAGGTGGGGATAGAGTGGGTGGATCAATTACATTGGTGACTTGCTTAATGGACTTATTCCTTGGCGCAAGATTCCACATAGTAATTGTGGATTTACCCTCCAAGGAGCCCGAGTGAGTTTGACCAATGTCTGTTCCAGGTACAGTGAGACTTCCCTTCACCGTCACCTTGTGTGAGACTCTAAATATTATGGCTACTAAGGTCACCAACTCATAGTCAGCCCCTGGGAGGGTACAATTGATAGTCCAGTTGGAATGTATAGGTAGGATAACAATTCCGAAATCAACTCGAGAGGCTCCCACACATCATCGTGGGTATACCTTCAAGTGACCCCCAAAATACGATTCGACTACTATGAACGGTTGAACCATGGAGGGATAATATCCATAACTCTCCCAAATGTGACCTTGTGTGTAACCCCTGTGTGAGAGGGGGATCCCAGAAAGCCTATATGACAATTGGATTTTCTCTCCCTATCACAAGATGCTAAGTTTGTTTGATATCTTTGGAAAGTTATCCTTTCAACCTATTCCAAAGCCCTACACCTTAAACTAATGTAGGTTTTCTAACAAAGATGTAAAAAGTTTGATAAATTTTAGTTAAGCGTTGATTTTAGAGGCTGTTGTTTACTCAAAGGTGTATGAGAGTAAAGACTGATGATATTATTACTCAATTCCCAAAACATGCATAAGAAATGATAAACAATCTTTTCTTTCAATGAATTTCTAATTAAGGGAAGGAGAAGAATTTTCCTTTCACTGTCAAACACCAAGATGAAATGATCTCATTCAATATTCCTCAATAAGGAATCCAATGCAATGCTAAAATGTTTGTATGTGACTGATAACTAGTAGATGTAAAGCTTCTTATGCTAATCAGACTTCATGAGTTGTGAGATTTAAGCAATCTGGAAGCAAACTTCACATAAACCAAAAGACACCCTTGTTGTGATCAAACAAGAAACAGAAGGCCAAAAACTCAAAAGGAAGGAGAAATATTTTGTACAATATGACTCAAAGATAAGAAATCAAAGTAAAAAATACCTTTGAAACTCCTTACAAAGTTTTCACTCATTCAGATAAACGAGAAGAAAACGACAAATTGAATTCAAATCATGAAGATCAAAGATTTATTGAAAAGTAAGGAAAAATGTCAAAAAATCCAAACAAGAGATGATGAATCCTTAGAAAACAAGGTGGTTTGAGGCCCAAACAAGGACACACTAAGATAACATGAACCCTGAGCAGATGAATAAGCAAAAAGACTAAGAAAAACCAATTTTTAAGAAGATGTTTTGCAAAAAATGGGGTAGCGCTCCCCCATAAGGGGACATAGAGCACTCCAAAACCTTGTGGAACACTGTAAGGGAGTGCCAACACTCTGGTGCTAAGGGAAAGGGAGTTATCTGCTGCAAAAACTAAGAGAAATGCCCAGAAACTAAAAAAAAAACTCAGGAAGAATGAAAAATTTTGTGTTTAAGATAAATCCAAGAGCCAACAATCAAACCTAAGGATCAGAGACATTCATGGAGAAGGTAAAATCAGTGGGGAAAGGGCCAAAACAATATTTGGGAATGGAAACAAAAATTAGAGCTCCTCCCTAATGGAGTCACCAATTTTTGTTGTAGGAGAATCCCCCTGCGGACAAGTTGATTCCCTCTTGGTCTCTAGACTCCTAAGGCCAAGACAGAAAGTGATTAACATGGACACTGAAGTCCTCTTAGATCCTATCAATCTAATGCATGAAAGAGAAGGAGAAAGATATGTACCTTATTAGCGACATTTGTACTTGCAAAGTCCTCGCTGAGCTTTGATATTGAGCTCCCTGATAGATCCTGTAAGACAAACAAAGATACAATGGACTTCCTACTCTACTGAGATTATCTCAATCATAGATACATCTACTACAGAAAAACTCATATGGAACAAGCACAAGTTTGAAAGAAACAAGCCAAGCATTGATTATATTAATCAGAACAAGTAAAAGTACTTACAATCCTTTGAATGAAGGTGCAACAGCCTCTCTAGTTCTCCTTGTCTAACCCTTTTTCTCAATCAATCTCCACTAATTTCTTTGATGGCATCTCACTCATGAGATCATAAGTTTCACATCTCCAATATCCATTGTCAATACCTTCTTATGAGATCATAAGTTAGGTATAATTCTCAATATTCCTTCTGCCTTGTAATGTACCCTTTCACCATGAGAAAGCCTCTTTATATAACCTTGGAGAGGTCCAAATACTTGAGAGATCTTTGGGATAGGTTGAGGATTCCTCTCCTTTAGTTGAGGATCTTCCCTAAGATCATGCCTTGACCATCTCCTCAAATCCAACCATCTTCAATAATTGAGGGATTCTTCCCTAATTTCCCTCAACAAACTCAGAAATTTCTAAAGATGGGGTAGTGCTCCCCCATAAGGGTGCACAGAGTGCTCAAACGCTCCCCTAGAGAGGCCCAGGGAGTGCTAGAACTCCCTGACAATGGGTAGGGGAGAGATCCTCCACAAAACTCATTTTTTTTATGTTTTTTCCAATGACAAAGGGCTTGTATTTCCTGCCAAATGATTTTTCTTCTTCCAAACCACCTTTGAGGTGTCTTTAAGTGTCTTTATGATGTCGTTATGGGCATAACATAAGCAATATAGTAGAATATTGTTTGTGACACTTGCAACACTTGTAGTCAAGATGCGACACTTACAACACTCGTAATGATGACACTTGTGACACTATCAAAGTGAGTAATTTTGAGGTGTAATAGAGATAAGCAGTCCAGAGGCCATGGGAAATAGTGATCAATAGACCGCTCCTAAGAATATGAATATTTCATAGTCTCCACAGATAGTGAATTTAGAGGAGGAAGAGCCTAGAGAACAAGTAAATCTAGATATGGTGGAAAATGGCACTAGCACTATAGAGGGTGAAAAGGAAAGCAAACTCCAAAATTAAGGCAGCTCAAGAACATTTAGTAGGAAGAAAAACATCTCGAGAAACTTATCAATTTAAATAAGATTTGGAAAAACATTATGCTAAGAAGGGAAACATAGCTCTAGGTGAGATGAGGGGTTTAGTCCCCGAAGTGGAAAAAATTTCTCAGCAAAAATATTCTCTGTTCACAGTAAGGGATGTTGAAAACAATAACTTTAACATTGCATTTTCATATGAAGACAAAGTATCTGAGATAAAGATAAGCTGTGACAACATCAGTGATCCAGGCAAGGTTAAATTCCATAACAATACTAGTGATATATTGTATTCTGATTACTTGAGTTTAATCTTGAAGAATTCAAAGATGTCATCTTATGCAATGAAATTGGAAGGACAACTGAGGCAAGAAAAAGCATCTAGTAGAGATTGGAAGACTCAGGTCAAGAGGATGGAATATGAAGGGCCCCAAGGGGTGAAATCCTCATTGGATGATAACGATAAATTAATTCAAAGTTTGAAGAAGAATTTGAAAATATCTGCTATAGAGCATCCACAAACAAAAGAATTGGTTGCTCTAGAACAAGAAAATGAAACACTTCGTTAAGAGGCATGGGATGACAAGGCTAGGGTGTTGGAGCTAGAACAAGAAAATGTGAAGTGATCACAAGAGAAGATATAATTGATAAACAAGGTTGTAGTTATACCTCCTACTGTAGAAGTTGGGCCAAACACTGAAGGAATTTTCCAGGCTATGTCACAAGTTATCCTGAAAGAAGGAGAAATAAAAGGGATGAAAGGGAGCATAGAGAAATTGAAGCAGGAAATGAAAGAAAAGGATGAAAGAATGGCTCAATTTCAAAAGGAGAATGAAGTCTTGCAAGAAAGGATAGATAAATTGAAGATGAGATTAAGAGGCAAAGGCCTGTTGCAGGGGGCCAAGCATATCATATGGGACTCTATAGCTGTTGAAGCTGCCAAGTTCATAGTGTATTTGAATTTCATCAATAATAAATACATCATAGCCATCATAGCTAGAATAAGTTGCACTGTTGTAAATGAAACTTTAGCAAAGAAACCATCAGAATGGGCCCAAAATGCCATAAATCTACTCAACTCTATTCCTACTGTAGACCTTCAGACTATTGGAATTCAAGACAAAACTACATTGATTATCTGGGCTAGGAGGGTTATTGCTAAACATAACCTGTTGAAATCAGTCCAAACCAAGGCAACACAAATGGATCAAAGTATGCAAGAGTTCAAGGATTTGTTTGAAGAATTGTTTATCAAAGGCCTTCCACCATTTTGGGATGGAAAAGGAGAATTATATGATCATGAAGAATGCAATGCTTTCTTGAATTAGTGCAGAATGGATCATTCCAAGTTCGAAACCATAGAGTAAAATCTGAAAGGAGCTACATTGGTTGAGCATCTGATTATAGACTTTGATATTTTGAATCAGTTCAAAACAATCAAACTTGGATTACCAGTCATGTCATATGATTCCTGCATTGACTTGGAGATCTTGATCAAGGAAATGATAGATTATGATATTCCTTTTGACTTGCAATGGAAGGAGATAGTATGGCTGGGTAAGACAAAGTGCAGTTTTCCAGGGTTTAGTAGAAAATGTCCATATGTCATTGAAGATGGAAAATCACGTGGAAGACCAGAACAAGACATGCGGTGAAGAAAGAAACTGAAACACCATAGGATATATTATCCGAATCATGAAATGTTTTCTTTCTAATCATTGTAATTGGTTTCAAAACCGAAACTGTCCCTTGTAATTATTGTAATCAGTTTCAGAAACCGAAACGTTTCATTTTTATCATTGTAATTGGTTTCAAACCGAAGGAACTCAACTGGTATATATATTAGTAGTTCCAAATGTATTAGTTGTTGGAAGAAGTGCAAGGGCACAATTTTAGCTATTTAGAACTTGAATGTAATTTTTTGAAGTTGAATAGACTACACATGCATAAGTCTTGAAGTTTTCATGAAAATATTCTAATGGCGGTGATCTGATTTTTGTCTCCTCTCTTTGTATGTATTTCCTATATTTTTGATTTCATTTACATTCTCTTCTATTTAAATTAGAAAGTTAAAGGCCCATAATTCATCTTGTGATGCTCTTGGATTAAGCAATTTAAACTTTTTTAAGTTATTCCTAACTAATGTCATAATTCATTTATTTAATTCTCTGATATGGTTATATGTTTTTCCTTTCTTCTTACACTCTGCAAATTTACAATTTATAACTCAGATTTATCACCTCATTTAGCCTTTATCCTCTGAAGAGTTCTACTGACCAGTCAATTCTTCCATTTGTTTCAGAAGTTTGACTCCATAGCCCTAAGTGTCCCTCCTCTTCCTTGCCAACAAAATTATAAAAGACTTCAAAACAACAAAACCTAGCCATTGATTGTTAAAGAAAAATCATCTGTTGAATACCAAGTGACAGGAGAGAGCCCTCTTTGAGCTGAGCAGGCTAGTACCCATCTCTAAAGTTGGTTTGTAGGTTACATCTGTCATTTTTTTTATCAGTCGAATAAATTTACAGAGTGATAGCAACTTACATAACTGGATCATAACTAACTTTACATGTATTCACTGGTCCTCAAGCTAGTTGTTACAACTCATAGGTGATGCTTAGTACTTGAGGCACACTTCGCCTTGTTGTAGCTAGTCGTCCAGTGAAATTGATACTCAAAATGATGTTTTATCCAGTCACTAGTTTCACATTGTGGGGTGTTATTGAAGCAACTTACAGTGCAAATGGGTTCCAAAATTTGTAGTGCATCGAAGGGTCTAATGGAAGATACAAAAATGTGATATGGGTATGGAGGGTGCACCACTAGGAAAGAAGACAACAAGGGAATTATTGGGGAAAATCTTGAGGTAGAGGATTATGGTGGGGATGGACATGATTGATACAAACCATACATATGTTTACCATTAGTTATGGTCTTGTTTCTAAACAACTTCCACAATATCCTATACCTAGGTCAAACACTTTCAACGCCCATTTGGTTCGACCAATCTAGACATATTCCTTTCAACGAACTACTTTGTCTCTTGTCTCATTGTACTGTAGCATTCCCTTGAAAGTGTTGGCATCATCGATTCCTCTCCCTCAATATGTGATTCATTTTCTTTGTTCCTCCAACTGCTTCTGGAGACTCCCCCTTTCTCTATATTGGAGCCTCCTAGATATTCTGCATTGATGCAGTGTGCTTCTTCTTGATCGGTGGAACCATTTGCATATGGTTGTTGTACTGTGACCTCTAATCTGGCCACCTAGATCCTTCCCAAGTTTCCCCCATGGTGGAATTGTCTAAATGTTATATGTTTAATTGGAATTTTTTACCTGAATCTGGTGATCTAAATCTGGGAAAAATTAGAATTGCATGTCATTTAAGTTGCACTAAAAAACCCCTGGGGCACTCAGATTATATAGAATTAAGCACTCAATGGGATACTTATAATTCCATGGACTAGTGCCCCTTCATTATATAAATGGGTAACTCTGGAACATGGCAATACCGGTCAGGACTAGCCATCATATGACTTCATTGGTTACATTAACTAACATTTGACTTGAAATTCTCTTATAGCCTATCTGGCGGCATAGTTGATTTGGGTCAGGTACTGTCTATCATTCCAACATCATTAAAAATTATAATATGCACTATGTTCATCCATTAATCCTTGTACTTTCCAATCCTATTTCTTGTCCATTCACGCTTAATTGATGTCTCGAGACACAACATGCATAATAAGCCCACAACATGCATAATAATCCCACATTGGAAATTTTTTCCTCCCTAGCTGGCATAATTGATTTCTTGACCAAGAAAACATAGGAATAATAATCCCACGACAAACATTTTTATCCCTAGATGGAATAATGAAGGCCCAATTAGGTGCCAAACACACCAATCAGATGAAAAATTTGCTCACATGGAAATTCCATGTAGGTGCCATAGTGGTAGGACACAGGACGATGGTGGGTCACGTTAGTGATGTCAGTTTTTCATAATTGACGGTCTTGAAAACCATCAAAACTGAGTCAAAATTACAACAAATAACAAAAAAGTCATAATTCTGATGAACTTTGGGGCACCAAGAAAAAAATATAACAAAATTTTTAGAATTAGCGAGTAATTTCCAACGGTAAGGTACATTTTGTCCGTAATGTCAGAACACCCCATCAGTATTCAACACCATATGTAGTAGTGTAAGGAGGGGAAGAAGAAGTGGAAAGGATTTAATCACAATAAGATGACAACCACTACACATCAGTTCAAGGATCCAAACAACCACTGCAACCATTGAAATATTGATGGTCACACCAAAGATAAGTGTTGAAATCTACATCTAGGGATGAATCCAAAGAATTATAAGAAGGATGCCATGAATAAGAACTTGCTAGACAAGGATTAAGGAAACCATGTAGAGATAAACTTAGATGTGGATGATAATATTGTTTGCACTTCAGTGTAGAGGGAGGTGAATCTAAGTATCCTTCATCACAAGGAAGAGAAGGAGATGGAAAATATCTTCCATATTAAGATTCATGTCAAAGAGACCAAGGTAAATGCTCTATTTGATTCCAGGTTACATGCCAACCTCATAGAAAATGATCTAGTTAACAAGTTTGGGTTGGATGTTCATGATCACCCAATACCATATCCCATATCCATTGGGATGGGTGAATAAGGATGTAGATATCAAAGTTACTAAATAGTGTAAGATCAAGTTCATATTTTATTAATGAAGTGGAGCTATATGTAGTACCTCTTGATGTGTGTGGTGTAGTGTTTGGAAGCCCCCATATGTATATGAGCGATGCTATATTCATGTAGAGAGAAAACTAGTACCACTTGATCAAGGATGGGAAGTCTTACAACATCGATGCACACAAAGATAAATTGAAGATTTCTCTACTAAGTGTCAATCAAGCCAAAAGTTTCATTAGTTCTAGTAAAAAGTATGTATTTATTTTCTTAAGAGAGAATAAGCCATGGGAGGAATTGATAAGAGTAAAGGTGGGATTTGAAAAGAAGAAACAAGGATTGGAGGATTTGTTGCAGGTGTACAAAGGAGTGTGTGAGGAACTTAAAGGGACACCATGTAAGAGGGAAACAAAGCATGCAATATAGTTGTATCCTGAATCCCCATTACCAAATATTGGGTTGTGGAGATAGTATGTTATAGAAGAATATGAAGTGAAGAAACAATTGCAACAAATATTGGATTAGGAAGTAATTCAACCAAGCACCTCACCTTGTGGGTCATCTATCATCATAGTGCCCAAGAAGGAACTCGGTGAATGCCTATTGACTACATATATTTGAACAAGATTACACTCAAGAACTAGTATCCTTTTCCCAAGTTCGATGATTTGTTAGACCAATTACATCATGTGAGGTACTTCACTAAGTTGGATCTCAAATTGGGATAATATTAGGTACGTGTTAAAAAAGAAGAGACATGGAAGACCACCTTCAAGACAAGGCAAGGTCTGTATGAATGGTTGGTCATGCCTTTTGGTTTCTGTAATGCACCAACTACATTCATGTGATTGATGAATGATGTATTGTGTTTCTATTTAGACTCATTCGTAACAATTTATTTGGATGAAATATTGGTTTACAACTCCATCTAAGAAGGACACATCTCACATCTCGTGTAGGTGTTAGAAACTTTTAAAAAGCATCAACTATTGCCAAATCTCAAGAAATGTGAGTTTGTTCAACACTCATTGGTTTATTTAGGGTACATGATGAGTGGATGGGAACTCAAAATAGATCCCTCAAAAATGGAGGCCATCATCAAGTGGCCAATTCCTACCTTTGTTGGGAAAACAAAATACCTACGAAAGTTCATAGCATCCTTTTCAGCAATAGTTTTTCCACTCCATGCCACTCCCCTCAAAATTTTTCTACACATCGATACCTTTCCAATGGTGCAAAAATGACCTCAATCAAAGCTCACATGTGGAAGTTATGCCTCCCATAAGTTAACCTACCTTGTTGACCACAACAGTACCGAGTGGATGCCATGTTAGCCTCCATTTCTTGCACATGTGGGGTTAGCCACATGTGGAATTTCAAGAAGATTATATAAGTTCTAAAACCTAACACTAATTGAGGCCTGAGAAATGCAAAATTATTAACTCTAAATGACTATCAAGCTATGTTAAATATTGGGCCCCTAAGACGAGAAAGGGTTCCACTATTTATCATTATACTCATTCTATAGTTGAATAGAGCATCTAAGAGTGGTATTTTGACATCATAACAGAGGAGGTAGGATATTTTGTAGTAGCCATTCAGGTTGCAGTGTAAAAAAAAAACTCCATAGTGAGTTCCCCCTTTCTTTTTACTTGCAATTCATAATTGAAGAAAAGAGAACAAAGCATAGGCCTCATCTTCTAGATGGATTTTCTCCGTACTGGTTTCTGAGGATGCATATTGTGTTTATTTGTATGTGGATGGTGTGTTAATTTTCTTGTTCTTTCATTTTTCTATTTCAATTATTTTCATAAATTTGAGCAATAAGCTAGTGCTAACCAATATGAGATCTAAGGAAATAAACCCACATAATAAAATATTTCAGTATAATACAAGATTTGTTGTGACGAACTCGGTAGTTTATAGATCAATCCTCCTCTCAACATGAACTAAATATTACAATTCAAAATCCACCCCCAAGAAAACGTTTGCATAATATTAATGCACTTATGGAACAAAAAGTCCTCAAAAACCTAGACCTACTAGCTCCATGTAAGATATGGTAATCTTTATTAAATGGGGGAGGCCCAATCAAATGATGTTCATAACTTCCTTACATGCTCTAATACCATATAGCCTATAAGAAATGCAAAGGAACTTTAGTTCAACATCACTTGGGGAACTATAATTCCCATATTTATAAACATTTCCTAGATGTATTATTGAGCTATCTTCAACTCTAGATGGCTAGGCATTCATGTGGATGCCCAAGTAAAGAACATTTTCTTCACATACAACATCCCTTAAAATCACTAGAAAATAAAAGATAAGATACGATGATATTAGTAATGCCAATGAATGACCATAATAAGTAGGTCAAAGAGATTAAAGAATGCATTCAAGATCAATGCTTAACCAAAGTGCAAAAACAAAACCTATTGCTACTCTATAAAAAGCAAAAAAAGATAAATACAAAGCTAAGAGAATGAGTATCAAATGAGATGAGTGAAAAAATAAATAAAACTTTGACAAGTAAAGAGGATGTTAAGGGGGGTTGGAGCGAGAGTTCGAGGTCACCCAAGTAGAGAGAGAATAAGGCTCCTAGACGAAGTCATTAATCACCATGAAGGGGTCGTTGCATTGTCTTGCATTGTCTAAGAACATCCTCTAGAGAGTAACCAACACTAAGAGGAATTGGTTGTGTAATTATGGGAGGATCCCTAGAAGAAACACTATATTGAGGAGCTCCATCTCTCTAAAGTCAAGGTCAAGACGAGAATATTTGACTAGAGCTTTAATTTCTTAGATAAATTTAGAGGGTGGTACTTTGTATAGAGAAAGCCTAGCTCTGGGACCTCATAGCCCTAATATATCTAACAATGTAGTGTTTCCTTCCTTGGAATCTAAAACAAGAACTCTTCAAAATTTTCAACTAACTCAATCGAACTATCAAAATGATAGAAAAATAACCCATGTTCTTATTGATATGATCTCAAATTGATACATGCCCATAAATATCATTTCCACAACTCACATGAAACAATAACTAACCAAAATCGTTATAGGTGACGGTGCTCTCCACAACTCATTAAACAAGAATATCTCTCAATGTGCTTTAATGGCATAAAGCATGTGCTATAGGTGAAAGTGTGAGGGGACGAGTGGAATTAAAATTAAATCCTTTACAAGACGGTGGGCAAAGAGGAGGTAACGTTTCCTTCACATCAACATAAAGAAAAATCTAGATCTCTTGAATGCACTTTACCCTTCATTGGGTCAAAGAAAAGTAGTCGTTAGGTTTGAATATATATATATATATATATATATATATTAGGTTTGAACATTATATATGGCTGAAAGAAAAATAGCCGTTAGGATTGAACATAATTAGTCCTCCACAACACTAATCATGCTTAGTCGAAATCTTTGTTTATTTAAAATACCATTTAGGTATGTGTGGTCTACCTTTTTGAGTTGTATCCCACTGGACAATGCCCTTAACCTGAAGGCAGAGTGGACACAAACAGGCACCCTCTGTGGGGAAAATGTCTAGTGTTGTTCTTATGAAGCCACGAGAAATGGCTGCAAGACAAAGTGGTGGTGATGCTGTTGAATTTGAGCCAAAATGGTTTTCTGAATCAATGGAGAGACATGACCACGATGCGATTGAGGATGAGATTTAATCCTGGGTCTCTCAGAATTAGCGGTCGCAGCCTCTTAGCCGATTGCAGAAGCGGGCTAAAATGCAGTTGAAAAAGTTGTCCCCGGATTCGATGGAGTTATCTTGCAGAAGCCCAATTCCTTTGTTATCTCCAGCCGTGTTGTCATTGAAGAAGCTAAGAGTTATTTTTTCTCTCTGAATGCCTTGAAGTAAATTAAAGAGATGTTGATCTATATTTTGTTTATTTTCAACTCTTTTCTCAATTATATCAACTCCGGAAAGTTTAGATTTTTGTTCGATCATATTTCCCTTCTTGATTTATGTTTGATTGTTTACACTCTACTTCCTTGTTTGATCTCTTTGTTTATTTAAGAGACCATTTAGGTCTGCATGGTTGAAACCAAACATGGCCTCTATGAGATGGGAGATGCCCTTACCCTAAAGGAAAATAAAGCTATAAGTGTCATGGAAGATGGTGTTCTTGGTAATTTTCTTGATTCTTTTATGATTATGAGAAGGTGAGATGGTGTTCTTGGTAATTTTCTTGATTATTTTACTGTAATTGTGTTTATGATATCCTTATAGTAATTTTCTAAATAACAAAGAAAGAGTGAAATGTTAATTGATTCATATCAAAGATTGTTGGACTAACCGGTTGGACTAACAGTCTCACCTCTCATGGACTAACCACCATGATGGGAACATGGGACTAACCGCCACTTGTTCGACAACACAAGTATTCCAACAGAGGACGAACACCTTCAGTAACCACTCACATAACCAGATCAAAGATCAACACACCGATGTTTTCACGTGGTAAAACCCCTACGAGGAAACATCCACGGCCCCAGCCAACGCGGCCACTTGGAGCAATTTATTAATGCAAAGAAAAAGATTACAGAGAGATTTTACAAGAGAGTTTCTCACAATCGATCATCAGCAAATGACCCTCCATGCTCTTTAAATAGAGATCATGGACCAATCGGGTGTTAAGCCATGGATCAATGGCCGTTAAGATCGAGGAGAGTATGAACCGTCGGATCACTCTATGTCGGGAACATATCGTGACCGTCGGATTGCCTAACTACAAATG
>JASDQU010101564.1:673452-691823 GCA_032191745.1 Picea mariana | reverse complement strand
CAAAAAAAAACTACAAAGGGATCATCCTTGGCTACACTCCCCAAGACGACTTCTCTTTTGAGAGTGAAATTGAGATCTCACCCCAATATTAGGTTATCAAACTACATAAAAGCTTGTTCAAAAGCCTCCTCCCAAAATGGTAACTTGTCCTCATAGTAGCCATAAACATTTGCAACTGAGAAATATTTCCACAGCTCCACAGAGAGAAATTCTACACCAATTCCACAAGCCAAATACACAGAGATAATAACTTGAATTGGGATTTCTCCACGATCTAGTAAATAACCCCCCTGATCTCCCCACAAAATCCACAGCTAAGACACCCAATCCCTCCTCAATTTGGAGAGCTTGGCGATTACATTTTCCCCATCCCCCATAGTCTCTTGAAGCAAAATAATATCAACCTTATGAACCTTAATTAATCTACTCAACATTAATCTTTGAGGGTTTTCCCACCCTCAGGATGTTGAGGGACAAAATAATCATTAGTTAACCCTGGCTAAGGCTTTCCCTACTCTAAGGACTCCTTCAAGAGTTTGTTGCTTTCCCTCCTTAACCTCCCTAATGGCCTTTATCTCAACTAGATAAAGGTGTGATTTCCTTCCCTTTACCCCTTGAGAACCTTCTAGCCTTAGATCCTTCCTTATCCCTTGCTTTGTTCCCCCCTCCCCCTCTTCAAAGAACCCTTCTTGGCTCTTAGGGAGTATCTAGAAAGGGTTGACACAAGCTCTAAGTTCCCAAGACAGGCCTCCTTAAGACATTCTTTACCCCCCACCTTCCCCTTCCTTCGTCAAGGCATCCTTTATCCCCCACCTTCTCCTTCCTTGGGACCACATTGTTTTAGGATTTAAATGGATGCCCAAATCCATTCCATCCCAAAAAGTTCCCTAGGTCAAGGCTACCCCACCTTTGGCCCTCTTAGACTTCCTGGAATTATTTCGTTCAAGACCCTTATTCCCCCSAAGCACAGGCTTGCTTTCCCCTGATAATTCTCAAACATGTTTTTGAGAGGGTTGCATCTCCTAGGAACCACGAACTACATCCTCCAGAACAACTTCCTCTATTTGATTCTCACCMAAAGCTWCATTTCCAATGAGCCCACCCCAAAACAACCATGTTGTTTATCAATGCTCAAAGGCTTCCTTCACCATTGTTTACCCTTGAAACTCAAACTACATTCAACAACCAAATGTCCATAGAAATGACAATGTGCACATCRGAACAATATACCCAAGTAATCTAGTGACTACACATAAACCCTATCTCCYGCAACTATTTYTATCTCMTCTGCCAAGCCTCCCAACAAGTCCAAATCTACCAGCACTCTCACCATAGTCCTTGAGGTATTAATTAAAAACTCCTCATCCACATCCAAGAAAGTGTCGATTCTATTCCCTATAGCTCTAAACATCTCAATGATGTTGGGCCCAGATGTCCCATCGCTTTATAGGCATTGGCCAAATCATCTTCCTCTCTCATATGGAAAGCTAACCACCCATGCACTAAAATGCGATATCTTGGATAATAACCCAATTGCGACTTCCAGAAACTTTCCAACCACACCTTCAATTTTTTGTTAGAGATATATCTACCAAAGAATTTTCCTCCTAGTCTCTTACTAGTCATGTTGTGCACTTGACCCATGGTAATATCCTCCCRAAGGACCAAGGCAGCTATGTCTTTGGCCTTCTTAACACACTTTTTCCCTCGATATATAAGTCTCCAAGCCATCGATATATTTTATTCCCGTCTCATCCTTCTCCTCAACGTTCTTCTAGGACTCTTCAATTGTTGCTACTTCATCATCTTGAGCTAATACTATTGATGACACTCTTACATGCATAGAGGTTTCCTTCCACACATGGCCTACTTCAAAACCCTTTGACATGTGTTCGACTTTTAGGTTTGCCTCTAGCTCCATTGTCATAAAATCATCTATCATCTCTAACATMTATGTGTCTTCCTTACCCACCAAACACCTCCCCTACTTACTCTATTAGTGAATAAAACCCCGGTCACCTTGCCCTATTCCCAAAGCTTGTTCACCCACTAGCTAGTACTGAAAATTTAATGATAGTACAACACTTTTTCTAGACCTAGCTCTACCTCCATTATTGTCCAAGAATTTCACAAACTTTGAGGTTGGAATGTATTCAGGGGTGAATAGGGATGACCCCCCTTCTAGACCATCAAGGTTACTCCCATTTCCATGCAAAACTCCCCCTTGGTGAATATGGTAATGTCCTCCACTGAGTCTAATGAACATTGAACTTGCTCCTCATCGAAACCTAGATTCTAAAGAACCCTAAACCTTCATGAAACCCACTCCATCGTCCTAGGGTTTCTCCTTCCATCCATGTAATATTTGTTTGCATCCAATTTATGTCATAGTCTAAACGTTCTATGTTTTGGCCATTTTCTGAAGAATTTTTATGTTTAATTTTGCCCAAAAACCGACAAGGAAGTGTTGGGTCTACAGATTTGAGTGGCTAAGTTTGTATAATCCATGTCCCCCGGGGGGTTTTCAAGACGCTGAATCCATTTATGCATTCAGAAAATTGTGATTTTGTCTAGATTTATGTCGTCATATTCCGACTAAAAAAGCCAAAACATAGATCAATTAGACAACACCCCAATTTATTATTCACTAGCGTAGATCCATCTTAAACCCGGATCTATCAAGCACCGAGAGGGATCAAATTTCTTAATGTGTAAATTTTAATTTATATGTTGTTATCTAAATATGTAGGTATGTAGTTATTTAATTTTTTTAATTGAGCCAACTTTATTATTATTATTATTATTATTATTTTAATGCAACGTTATCTAATCTATCATCATGTGATATCTCCCCATACTGGACTATAGAGCTCCTCGCTACTCTCTACTCTCGGTGCAGTAACGGTTTAAATGCCAAGCTTCAAATAAAAATTTCAAAAGGAAGCATTTGATATGATTCTTCCAAAAAGTTTTCCACTCTCAATTTTGTGCACTTTTATGAGGGTATCAAGAAAATTTCTTACTCTTTCTTTTGTAATTTAAAGTGGTTCCACATGATTAAACTCGTGGTATAACTCTTATTCCGTACTTCAAACATCTAGAGTATTAAGTTATCAATTTCCTTGCAATATGTCATTTGGAAATTGGCTATAATGTAACCATATACAAGATCCATTTGATCAATGATATATTGATTGGCAAGGAATTTGAGTGATTTTAAAAGATGCTAACCGGATTCATACTTTTAAATGATGGAATAGTGAATGTACAGTATTTATCAATGGCAAATTCGGTAAAATTTCAGACATTTCAGTTATTTCAGGCCCAAAATCAAGTACAAATAGAATGCAGGACTTTTCATCCTAACGTTCCAATTTTAAATGGCTATAATTTTGCTGAAATATTGATTGGCAAGGAATTTGAGTGATTTTAAAAGATGCTAACCGGATTCATACTTTTAAATGATGGAATAGTGAATGTACAGTATTTATCAATGGCAAATTCGGTAAAATTTCAGACATTTCAGTTATTTCAGGCCCAAAATCAAGTACAAATAGAATGCAGGATTTTTCATCCTAACGTTCCAATTTTAAATGGCTATAATTTTGCTGAAATATTGATTGGCAAGGAATTTGAGTGATTTTAAAAGATGCTAACCGGATTCATACTTTTAAATGATGGAATAGTGAATGTACAGTATTTATCAATGGCAAATTCGGTAAAATTTCAGACATTTCAGTTATTTCAGGCCCAAAATCAAGTACAAATAGAATGCAGGATTTTTCATCCTAACGTTCCAATTTTAAATGGCTATAATTTTGCTGAAATATGAATGGATCCACTTGTTCCATAATGAAGCAACAGTGGTTTTACTGTAAGTATTCTCCTCTGAAACTTATCCACATTTTGTCCATTGGACATCAAGGAACTCTTACAAAATGTGCCAAGAGAACTCAGGCAATGTCAACCTAAGGCCTTTAATGAAATCGGGAAATTGGCAGAGAATATTATAACTTTGTAAAATCAAAACTAGCTCCTGTGAACAGCATGAAATCCTTGAGCACTAAAAGAAAAGGTGAAGAAATTGACCAATAACATCAAGCTTAAATAGCAGAGTTTTCCAGGAACCAACTGGGATCAAAAGTTCTTTAAACTAGATTAATTTACAGCAACATTCATTGCCAAATTTTAGTTGCCAGCAGAGAAACAGATCGCAGCTCATTTAGCCTGTCTTCAGAGTAATATAGAATTGAACAAGTTTTAGGGACTGGAGCAAACACCAAAACCCCCATTTTGTCAAACGCAAAGGAATGGAGTTGAGGAAATGCACCTTCCAACAAGAAACTTGCTGGAGACAAAAAGGATTTCAAAAAAGTCTCAAAGTAGAATGGATAGTATAATTTAATCGTAAGCTAAAATATATGGCCACCAGCAATCAACCCACCCACTGATCATGATGGCAGGCCGAAAGATAAATAATGTCCACAGTTAGAAATAGCATTCTAGCAAAGTTCTAGTTTTGTTTCTGAAAAGATTGAAATAATATAATTTGCAAATCTGTAAAGTGGATGTTATAGCCATATAGTGAATGCAACTCCACAAGAGCACCTTACATACTGTTTACATAAATACAGATGCTTTGGCAGAGTCATAGTGGACCGAATATGAACTCATTTGTTTTTTTCTACAATAAAAAACATCAGAGCTTCTTGCATCTGTACTACTATAGAAACATATTACATTCTGGGGGGTTCAATGGTGCCTCCCAGCAGTTTTACCTGAAAAGTATGCATATCTGCAACTAAAAAGAATGCTAAGATTGAATCCAACTACATGCCTAATCCTTAGATGGCAGCACACCAAAACAAAGGATTTTTCTTCTTGACCACTACATCATCCAAAATGTAGCACAAATTAGGCTGCATCTCAATAGAAGAAACCCTAAGCTTATCAAATGAGTAGAAACCTCCACAGATAAGCAATATTCACCTCAGAAGAATTATCTTCTGTAATTACAGTTTCCTGGCAATTTGCCCTTGGAGACTACACAATAAATAACGCCTTCAAGGGAGAAGCTACAATCCAAAACCAAATAATCACCAAATAATGGTATTCTCTACAATAATAAAATTACAAAACAAATTGGGTGGGGTGCAACTATTCTCCTCAGAAGTATACTCAACTGCGCTGGAACAAGATCTGGGTAAAAATACAATTGTATGTTGCTCATGAACTGATAATGCCATTGATCAAGAGCTGAAAATAACAGAAAATGGAGCCTTCTGTATTACAGTGTGCATGGCAACAAAAAATGAAA
This sequence comes from Picea mariana, assembly GCA_032191745.1. NCBI lineage: Eukaryota > Viridiplantae > Streptophyta > Pinopsida > Pinales > Pinaceae > Picea > Picea mariana. The sequence goes on along the minus strand of JASDQU010101564.1, from coordinate 686,506 downwards.
AGCTGAATTCTCGAGAAGCTGGGACGGAGGATTGATATCTGACAAATCTGTTTCTTGCATAGACTTTGAGATGTCATCCACAGAGAATGGTATACTGCACACAAATTAATATTTGACAACATTTTCCATTAGATGATTGGAGGTCCTATTATAGTGTAATATTAAAAAATGCTTAAAGCTAAAAATAGCTGGAAACAAAAAAGAGTATCACTACCTCAAGTCATCATCCAACAAGAACGAATTTCCAAGAGCATCGTTTGAATCTTCTGCCATCAACACTTTCATGTTTGCAATAACCTACAAAGACAATTGTTAGGGAAGACAAGCAAACTAATTCCTAAGGAAATAAGACTTATACTAGTGACAAGAATTTCTGGCTTATTAGCAGTAATTTTCTATCTCTACGTGACTTACATCTGGAGACACACTGTGTGTGCCATATTTATCATCCCAGTACATGGTACTGATTCTATACAATTGTTGTATGCTTAAAACCTGAAAAACGATCATAATAATTGAACAAGTCAGGAGAATAATAAATCCCATAGATTATTAAGAAGCAGACCAAAACATAAATATTCACTGACCGGACAGAGATCGTGGGCAATTTCATCCAAAGATTTCTTTGGCTTTTGATGTATAACCTGTGAGGCCCAGACAGTCAGTTTGATGATTAGACCATTTCATAATTGCACAATTTCTGCAGATGCCTAAGATTCCTTTAGTTGGGGGAGAATAATTTGATAAATATGGAATTGAGAAGGAACTTAATCAATATCTTAATTTTGAGAAAAGTGTATGACAATGACACTCTTGTTTGCTTACCAAAAATCCCACTGATTGTCTGATATGCTTGAGTGCATCCCAGGCTGAGCCTGCATACTGCACCATTTCCAAGTTCCAACTTCAATATTTAGCAAGAAATAGTGGGATACACAACAACAAAAACATCCATGGCAATATAGTTGCAAACCTCTTCTTTTGCTTCGCAGCACCAAAGTTCTAGTTCAGCCAACCCTGCTTTTACATATTCTCCATTGCTAAATGAGCAGCATTCACGCCGTAAAAGGAGGCTGCAAAGAACATAATAAATCAATCTAATTGTCGGACATAAATAGCCATTAAATATAATTATGCATTGCCCCTAGGCACTTATGTTACAAGCTTGTGTTTGGAGTCTGGACACTAGGAATCTGCAGCCAGATGGCCATGTTTTTGTATTTATGATGAATTTATGGACTTCCGTGCTTTCTACCGGTGCCATATCTTCTCTCTTTTGATGGCTATGACAGCTGGCAGCATGCCTTTAGTAGCCCTCTTTTTATATTTAAATAACCTTGTAGTTATTGCTCATATTTTTGCCAACTGAAAAAATATTATCTAAAATGCAATTCTACTAGTAAGTAATCTTCAAGAATGCATAAAAAGAAGTTAAAGCACAAAAAATATGTCTGCATCCATAGACACTAACCTGTTGAAAAGCTGTACATTGATGTACACAAATATCTGGGTAAACACCCTACTAACCAGAATAGGCGGGACCTGCAATACAACAAAATTCAAATTCTAAGCCGGCAACTCCAAAAAAGCTTAAGATCCTACAAACAATTCAATGTTGTCAACAGAAACGAAGAGAGACAAACTTACATAATTTCCACGCATAGTTTGGAGAAGATTAGTTAGGCTCTTGACAATGCTTTGCCAATGATTGTTGGATGCTTGMTGTGTGCTTGCATTTGCTTGGGATCGAGATACCTTAACTACGCTTGCTCTTGGTGTTCTTGGGGCCTGCATAAATAATGCAGAGTGATCTATTAGTGATTTCAAAAGATAAAATGGATAGTAAATYATTAATTCAGATGTGAACAGAAGCAATACTTAAGAGTTTCAAAGCCATCTTTAAGATTAAGAAGAAGAAAAATGACTCTGATTTAAAGTCATTATTTAGCAATACTTTAATAAATAAAAAATATCTATCGGTGCAAGTACAATGAAGAGTCCATTTATTGTGTAGCATTCAGAAAAGTGTCTGATTTCAACTTAATATCGAAAATAAGAATAAGAATCGGGAATAGATAAGTCATGGCTATCATCTAGCTAACTATACTCAAATAAATGAAATGAAATACTTATGAGAAGAGTCTAAACTATTTTCCAAGCATTCAGACAAAAGGCTGCTAGTAAACTCTGCAGCAGCAAGTTTTGCAGAACAATAGTTTAACAAATTAGCTTACCCACCCAGCTTTAGATTTAGGTTCATCAGTTAAGCATACTTTTATCCAGTCACTGTATAGCTTCTCTTCCATTTGTTAAAACTAGATTCAACTGATTTTACTTTGATGACTAGCCAATTTTCTATTATAGCGAATATCTTTATACCTGGATACACAGCCCAAGCAATACAGATAGTTCCTTCTTAAGATTATCACGGATAATCCCATATATTTTTTCCACATAAGCTGTAAGTTGCTGCTTGAATAACAAAGCCGGATACTTTGCTTCCACTTGGCGTGCAGAATCCAACCCAGCAATCATCCCACCAGTACCAAATGGAAGGCCCATGGAAGATGGTGATGATCGAAAACCCTGCAAGAGATTGTTTAATAAGTAAAAGAACAAAGAACTCAAATAGATAATTTCAGCTCCCCTAGCTGACACACCCTGGTTCATGTTGCCAAGTAAATCCACCTTTGGGACTGGAACATTAAATTAAACTTATAAGAAGTCAGTAAATATATTATACTAACTCCGAAATCAGTATCACAACAGCTTTCTTTGAGACAGTTTACTATAGGCATGAGGAATGTTCATGTCTATCCCAAAGTTGGTTTGCATGTTTTAAAAAAAAAGAATCCTCCTTACTTGTGTCATCCTTCCAAATAAAGTTGAAGATGATCTTCGACGTTGGGGAGTTATTCCAGCTGCACCTGTTGCTTTCAATGTACGCTGCAAGAAGAATAATAAGGTAGATGTATTTGACAACCAATAAGCCAGCACATCGTTATTCTCCTGATTCTGCATTATAAACAGGAAAGTTGTTTGAGAAATAGCATAGAAAAATATGATATTTAACCAATATGAGATACCAATGACATGTAAAACTAAAATTCCGACATGTCAACTACAACAATTACAGGAAATATGCTAATTAGTGATATGTATTGATTTCGAAATTTCACTTGATATGTATGAAATTAATATAATCTATTTCATATGGTATGTATTAATGTAACATACAGCTAGAAAAAGCAAATACCAACATAAGTTTATACCTGACAATATTCATTCAAAATAAGATTCACACGAGATACAAAAGGCTTTCTTTTGTGATTTTTACCAATAACCTTGAAGCAAATTATTGACCATATAGAAAATTAAGAAACAAAACAGAATCACTCACTATGCTTATACAATAAGAAAGAAGTCAATAACAATGATATGAGCCAAGTTGCATGAAGCGTGGAATCATATACAAGTTTCTGAAAAAGGAACGCCTGGAAATGTGGCACCCACCCAAAATGGGTACATGGGGGAAACACGGTATATAAAAAATACAAAAAATACAAATAACGCATTATCTTGCAAGAAAATAGGAATGATACACATAAATGACATTTTAGGAGACCTATGTCTATATTAACTCTCGTAGATGATTACATGATGCAAAATCCCATAGCTTGGTGGTCCTAACTAATGCCAATCCCATACCCTCATACATGATAGAATCCAGTGGAAATGCTACAATCATTCCAACCCTGAAATCCTGAAAACTGTTAAGTCTGCTCAATTCTAAATGGGATATGAAATTCTACTTTCTCCATGTGAAGTCCCATAAGGTTGGAACCTCTCAAACATCCTGAAACAATTAATAGTAATGTTAAAAATTTAAGTAAAAGTTGACTTCCAAAAAAGTGTCTGAAATGCCACTAGAAATGGCCAAAACACCTTGGAAATGCCACCATCTGTACCATACAACATTTCTCAGATTTGGAAATGCCACCTGTCGTACCGTACGACATTTTCAAGATTTGGAAATACCATACGATACGGAAAGCAACGTTTCCAAGGTATTTCATACCCGTTTTGACATTTCCAAACGTTTCGGATATTAGGAGGCGACCAAACTAGATGTTTCCTGCAACTTAGGATACAAGTTATGAATGATTTTATTTGTGAATATAGATTAATTATAACCTTAAAACCTAAGTCACATGACACTGGGACACAGGACACATGGATACAAGTATCTCACACGGGACACATCGATCTCTGAAACCGGACACGAGGAACACATTTTTTATATATATACTTACAAATTACAAATACAAAAATGAAATATAGACTAAAGATTCGATTTTTTTTTAAATTATAACATCTACAAAATATTGATACAACTAGTTATTGCATCAAGGACATGGGACATGTGGATACGAGTATCTGACATGGAACACGTCAACTCTCTAAACAGGACACATACATACATACATACATACATACATATATAAGGATATTTATAATGATATTCACTAGAGCAAAGGATAGGTAACATGTTTTTGAAAACAGACCATACTTCTTCACCTCTGTTAGCCTCTATCTATGATATTGGATTGAGATATTCGGCCCTAACAAATAGGACTTCTCCTATGCCCTATCTAGATCCAAATGTAATCTCTCCCGCAAGAATTGTGGAAAGAGGAAACATTAGAAGGCATTTAAAACACTATGGGAAACTTCTTTAAAATATCATGCATAACCAAGGATGGTAAGTACACCTCTTCTGCCAAAATCTATCTATATGAACGTATCAAGAGCCCTTACATAATCAATAAAAATAAACTTCCAAGATGAAGAATGGCTCCAAACCATAGACGACGAACATATACACTTTCACTGGAAATGTCATGAGCACAACCACCTCTTTCGTGACTACCCCTTGAATATAACTCAAAACCCTGACAAACCTTCGGAAGCAATAGACAAGGAAGGCTTCAAGAAGGTTTAGACCAAGCAAAATCCCAAAGCAACCAACGCAAAATAACATGACACAAATGCAAAGCATTAATAGCTTCAGTGTAAAAACTATAGAAGGGACAAAAGTTCCAAAATTTGTAGAACAATCTCCAAAACAACAAAGTACTTCTCTCAATACCAAAAACAAAGGTGCGGCCCAAGAAGGAATGGCAGACGTCAAAATGGAAAGACAAAGGGACAAATAACAAAAAGTCCAAACCTAGAAATGGACAAGCCAAGTATAGACAAGGAAATCCCAATGAAAGAACCAAGCCCTTTAGAGCATTCAACCAAAGACATAGAGGAGCATGCTACAGATGAGGGGATGATAGAGGTAAACCTTCTAGAGCTCAAAGGAGTCTATGACTTAGAATTTGTAGAATCATGCCCCAAAGAAAAGCTAGTGAACTTTTGCAAGGGTTGTCTAAGGGAAAATGTAAACCAAAAAACAATCTAGGCATTCAACCCYTTACCGTCAAACAACAAATAGGGGAGAAAAAGAAATGCAGAGGACACACACCAAAGCACAAAAAATCCAGGAAGTGGGGGTTCACCCCAATGACTCTAAAAAATACAAAGATGTGTCGAGCTACATTATCAAACCAAATGAAACTTGAAATGAAGTTTGAAATGAAGATAATCTCCTGGAATATAAGATGTTTGAACACAAAAGGGAAGCAAGCCATTCTCAAAAACAAGATTTCTATACAAAAACCAAATATCATGTYGCTGCAGGAAACTAAATATAGAAAGCAAAAACTAGAAAATTTTAAAAACAACCTTTGGAGAGGTTGTAAAGCTGAAGCTATTAGCTTAGAAGGAATGTCTGGAGGTATCACCACTCRTTGGAATCCCTCGAAGGTTATCAAGGAAGAGCTAAACTCCTCAAATAGGATCATCACAAGCACCTTCAAGGAAGCAGGATACAAGGAGARATGCATAATTTCCAATGTCTATGGTCTCCTAAACACATGACAAAAAGGGGACTTCTTGGATGCCCTTATTTTTCTTGGCCACTCTTTACACTCCAAACACTGGATTGTGGGGGGTGAATTCAAGGAAGAGGTTGTTACTTTTTGTCAAAAAAGCATACCATCTCTTTATGGGCACCCACAATCAAGAGACCAACACAATCTGATCCAAGTCTAGCATCCCGACATATGGCCAAAGATTGCCACTTTCCCATGGCCCTTAAAGCCAAAATTTAAAAAATAAATAAAAAATAAAACTCTCCCCTGGGACAAGCTTAGAAAGTGTGGGTTTGTTGGCCCCTCGATATTTCATATATGCACATGTGAAGAGGAAACCATAGAACATCTCTTCAATCACTGCTCAATTGTCAACAACCTTTGGGACAAAGGAGCATAACTCTTTTTGGAATGCCCTCTCTCAACTAAAAAACTGCCTCAAAACAAGGTTGAATGCCTTGAGATGGGGCTATCAAGGCAGAGATTGTTACTTTTTGTCAAAGAAGCATACCATCTCTCTATGGGCACACATAATCAAGAGACCAACACAATCTGATCCAAGTATAGCATCCTGACATATGGCCAAAGATTGCCACTTTCCCATGGCCCTTAAAGCCAAAATTTAAAAAACAAATAAAAAATAAAACTCACCTAGGACAAGCTTAGAAAGTGTGGGTTTGTTGGCCCCTCAATATGCCATATGCACATGTGAAGAGGAAACCATATAACATCTCTTCAATCACTACTCAATGGTCAACAACCTTTGGGACAAAGGAGCATAACTCTTTCACCAAACGGACAAGGACAAGTAGGAAGTCATCAACAGTCTGGAAAATTGGGTTAGTGACCCCTTTCAAAACCCGGTCATCCATAGACTCTAGAATTTTTTTCCAAGGTTTCTTCTATGGACCACGATTACTAGAAAATGGCAAACAGAGGACAAGAAGGCTTCGGAAAGGAAACAAAGAATTGCTCAAGCTTGCGGAATTGACCTATTCTCTATAATTGGCAAGGAAAGCAATACCACCCTGAAAAGCATGTTGTTTTCCATCCTGAAACTAGAATGCTACAGATATGAATATCTTTGCTGACATCCTGATTCCTGCTAAAATTCATGCAATTGCAATCTTATGTGCATTTGAACACAGACACACACTCACACAGAGCACCTACACAAGAGTAACATGAAATTAAAATATTTAAATTAAAGTATAAGATAGCCTTTGCAACAAGACTGTAAGCTACACAATTGCAAAAAAGTAAAGTGTTCTCATACATTCAATGGAATGCTCCAAAGTTTGTACAAAGTTAAAATATATGCATGATACAGCATTTCAAATTCACCCAACAAACAAATTGTTCCTGCCACTGAAAACCAAAGAAACACACAATGTGTTCCCACACAACATGATCAGAAGATAAGCCGATAGCCAAAAATGAAATAAAGACTGAAAAACATTTACCTCAATCGCTGAGCCAATCATCTGAATAATACGGTCAAACACACTGGTCTTATCAGCTTCAAAAGACCGCCAATGAAAAAGTGACTTGTATATAATGCATGCGGCAACAGGCCTTCCTTGGCTGAAGCCAATATCTTGTGAGACACACTTGATAAGTGTGTCTATGTTTTCCTGAATTAGAATAATTAGAGATTAAATTACAGCCATCCTAAGTGCAAATCTAGTAAGTAAACAGCTAAACTGTGTAGTGCAAACTTGCAAAGCATTCCAACAGAGATTTTTATAGCTATGGACTTTATTAAGATCAAAACGCATACATGTCTATCATGCAGAGGTTTTGGTGGCTTGATTTCTATTTCAGGTTGTTCCTTTATGGCAGGCACGTCACTTGGTATATCCTGCAAAACAGTGCTGCTAGTTCTGTAATGTGGATCATACATTTCAACCCTTCATATCCAGAAAATTGAAAAGGCCACTGGGGAAACTCACTTTTATGGCATTAACTTCGTTAGGTTCATGGTGGCCATTCTCCATAGTCTACAAGCAAAAAAAAATTGTTAACAAACTAAAGGCATAACAAATATGTTTTTCTATACAACCAAAGAAAACCCTTCGTTTCTACCTGAGTAACTCTAGTTATGAAGCTTTCTGAGAAAGCCTTTAGAGGAGACTTGACCAATGTCTGCTGACGAAGGACTTTATCCTCTATTTCCAAGTTTGAAAGCTTCTCTTCAAGCCTAAATAAAAAAAAGGAGAACTTTACAAATAAGCAAAAAGCAAGGCAATAAAAGCAACATGAAATGCATGGAAGAGATGATATTTGAATTTTGAGCAATTAAAAAAAGAGTGAAAAGGCTCAGGCCAAAACTTTGCAAGAGATAAAAGAATATTAAAAACCTCTGTAAAGAATCCTTGAGTTGCTCAACTTTTGTCTCTGCCTCCTTTGCCTTTTTTAGCCTTTCTTCACTCACCTTTTCGGATTCAACATATTTCTTCTCAGCCTCATCTACTTTTTTCTCAAGTGAATTTACCATAACCTGCATTAAAGAGGACTAGTCTGCCTATCATACTTCTGAAAAAGTGAAGATAATTCTCTTGACCAACACTGAACAGTAACCCCCTCTACATCAACAAATATTTAAAATATTCAGAACAGTAAAAGTTCTATGCCCATCTCAACTTCATCAGAACCCAAAATATTAGGATTTGGGAACCCTTTATTTGTAAAATAATTAATTCACATCATCACATCCATAAATGTGGATGCCTGCATTCCTATAAGATGCTTATGTGTAAACACATCCGGGCAACTACAAAGATATTTTCAAAATGTTACAGGGATGAACTCTTACCTTCAATTTCTCATTCTCCTTTGTGAGAATGTCAAGCTTTGCAGTATCCACAACAACAACCGGGGTCTCTTTAATAACTGGCTTTTCCTGTTCCATAGCCTTTTTAGCTGCTTCTCGCTCCTTTGCCAACAAGTCATTGGCTTCTTTCACTTGGGCATGCATCTCCTGTAAAGCAGATTGTAGTTGTGCAGTCTCCTGTCCTTTGGCTTCTTCCAAGTCAGCCTACAACAAACACATTCAAATCTCAAACTTGTTGCAAAGCAATCTGATTTTAGGTGGTAAATAATAATATTTCATGCATCATACACTGACATTTAGAGTAACAAAATATGGTTAAAGATCTTTTATTATCTTTGCAAATGACAAACAGCTATTATTTTCAGGCGTAGGTAAAATCCAGACTTTATAGTCTGATTAAGTCATTGATTTCTATGTGATTTATTTATTATTTATTTAATGAAGTCATTAATCCATTTGAAATTGAACCTCTATTTGAGCTAATTCATTAATTTTATCATCCCCTTCTTTAACTTGTTTTGGAAGTTTATATTCTTCATATTTTAAACTGTATATTCAAAGAGCATTTACTATTTTAGCAACCATTTTCAAAACCAATGTTCAATTAACAGCAGAAATTTCAGGTTTTTCATTTTCTCTTGAACAAGAGGGCACTCCTGACAAATAATTTCACCTTGAGAAGAGTTTTATAATTGGGGATAATGGTTTATCATAAATATAATTATCAATTTCAAGTCCACTGTACTAGTTAACTGGAAACATTTTTCTAATGTTGCTACGATATCCTGGGAAGTAAAAATGTTCAATCAAATTATCTGAATAAAATAATGTAAAAACTGTTCTCAGCTATCTTTGATCAATTTTCAAATCTTTCATTATTAATTTCCCCAACAACGGTACTTAAAATAACATTGACATGGTAGATAAGATAAATTTTATTCATGTCCAACAAATGACCACAAATAGGTCAATAGGACTGATAAGTACAAAAGTATCAATACACTGTGGGAGCACTTGACCACTCCTATATATTAGGGATGGAAAGAAGATAAAACCTAAGAACTAAAGTCTAGCATCTAGAAATGAAAGTGCCGATGTAAAAACTTAAGTCATACATGAACCACTAGCGGAGATGAACAACATGTCTTGGAGAGATACCTCGGAAGAGGATACAAGGGGAAGGGGATGTGCCTCAACGTTCATTGGAATTTGGATCCACCTACAAAAGATGAGGATGAAACCCTACTCTTTTACGGGCAATCCACCTCTGAGCATGTCTCTCTCCTACCATCCAAGGCCAAAGGGAAGAAAGTTGTGATAGAGGACTATCCCGAAGTACTAGAAGAAGAGCTGATCTATCGTCTCAAGAGAACAACTTGTTGCTATTGTCTAGGAGCAAAGGTCTACTTGCCAGAAGGACAAACCCTGTCCCAGGATCTGAAACAACTCCATAAGAGTCTCGTCAAAGGGGGTCAAGAGACCCCCCAAGATCTCTACTAGAATGGTGTGGTTAGTTGCCACCACCCTAGTGTCCATGTCTACTGGTATAACTGAAAAAAAGTATGTGATCGTTCGAGTGGTGTTCAGTCAGGGGAAGTATTTAGAGCCTAGAAGAACGGAGACCGGGTGCCTCTCTCGTAAACAAAGCCAAAGACATCTAGAGATAGAAAGAGAATTTTGAGACTCTCTGAAGACACACTAGAAACAACCTCGTATCTCGTAGTAGATATGACATCGGAAAACAACATAGCTAACATATCCTATCCCCTATGGAATTTGATGGTTGGCCTTGACTCAAGTCTATGCAAGCCCACTCCAAATTGGCCCAAGTGGGTCTTGAGCACGTGTATCCAATGTTATAGCGTGTAAGGGGATCGAACAATGAGGTCATCTCTCAGCACCAAGAAGTGCTCTATGTAGAATGCCACCTTGGGCCTCAATCCTGAAGGTGGGTTGAGCCGAGTGACATGAACATACTGTTGAGATTTGGGTACCTTGGAAAGTGGTCCCCTTGTGGTTTTGGGCCTCTAACCAAAAGAGGGAGATGTTTGTACCATTGTKCCATGTACTTTATGTCTAATTTTACTTTGACTTCGGAGATTTAAGTCAAAAGTGAAATTTAGTCATTTTAGCCTAAAGTGACTAAATTATTCACTAAGTGGGTGAATGAGGGGACATAAAGTGAACTTAGGGAACTTAACCCAAAGTGGGTTTTGAGTTGATATTCTCTTCGAGAGATCTCAACCAATGAATAGGGATGGCTTGGGATGATCCTAGCCATCCACTTTTTAGGTTTCCTTATGGAGGTTCAAGAGGGGCGCAAGGGGCAAAGGGCAGCTCATTCACTTGTATGTTCACCAAGAGAGTTGGGAGAAAGGCAAGAGGATGGGAATGGAAGCATTGAGAGAGGGAAACTTGGGCGCCTCCTTCCATGGAGGGCTCATGGAGGCTTAGACCTTCATTATTTGTTGGTGAGAGTTTTTGCTTGGAGGAGGGTGCACTTGTGGAGGAGGGCGTACCCTTATCTGGAAGTAGGAGGACTTGTGCTACTTCAGATCTGTTTGGTACATGGTGGAGAAGGCACACAACAGGTTGTTTGTGTGCAAGGGATTCTTCATTGGGCCAAGGAGGAGGTAGGGTGCATCACTTCAGTGGATAGAGAAACGAGGAAGGGCACACTTTCCTAGGCGCATTCTTCTTGGAACCTGTGCTACAAGCTTGAGAGAAGCTTGTTATCTTACCAGGTTCTATTGTATTGTATTCCTTGTTGTATTCACTACTGGAGATCATTATTATATATACTTTCATTCCAAACTGGTTTTCCCCGGGGGGGGTTTATCGAAGGTCATGTTGACCAAAAATACCTATGTCCATTTTCATGCACACTTAGATGTGTAGATCAGCATTTTAGTGTTGTAAAGATCTAGAGGAGTGTTACTTGTTTTGAGTTATATTGCATGTGCTAAAATTGGGTTACGAAAACACTTGCAAGGGCACCTCAAAGAACACTTAATCATAAAATTTATGAGCAGAAAGTTACTTGATTGTTTGCTGCCATAAACAGCAGCAAAGGACAGTTTGGGAGCAAAACTTAGAGACCAACTTCAGATCAAGGACAGACCTGTTTGGGCAGCCTCATAGGAACTCAGTTTTCTTCACATACTACCTATAAATGTCATATCTAATAATTCTATTCATCTTCTACTTGTTCGGTAGGACACATCAGGGCACTCAAAGAATATCTTAAAGGAGGGAGGTGATCCACTAAGATGCCAACTAACGAGACCTCTAAAAACTAGCAACCTTGAGCACGCCTTGTAGGTCTATTCAAAGCAATAGCCTCTAAATATCAGTAGGCAAGGTACAAATAACGATTTCTATCGATAGTTGAGCCAACAAACCCTCAAATATGGTGTAGAAGTGAGACAAGTCAAAAGATGGTCTCAAGCTGAAATGGGTGGGTTATAAACTTGGCCTGAATAATGGGGCATTGTCCTCTTGCTCCTAATGATAGGATAAAGCATGAGGGTTTGTACACTTTCCATCTTGTCCTGGTTCGACTCAAGCAAGTTGGGCTCCATACCTTTGAGCCATACAAAAAAACCATGGGTGAAATGATAGAGTCTGAGAGGTCCAGCTTAGACGATATGTCTTAGAAATTGTTCTTGAAACATTGTTTCTCTAGGAGAGGAAGGAACCATATCCCTTATTGATCCAAGGTTGAAATGCTTTCCTCGGCTAAAACCGAGGCCCTCAAAACTAGCCCCCCAAGTATGTATGAGATGTGGTAATCTCAACTTCTTCCCCCTAGAAGAAAAAATGGAACTCTGTAAGGATATTCTTCATGCTATTGAGGATCATCAACTTGGTTTTATCTAGGTTGATTGTCAACTATCGAAGAACGTAAAATCTAGATAAGGCATCCAACTATCTTTGTAAGCCATCCAAGGTGGAGGCCAAAAGAATCACATCATCTACAAAGAGGAGGATGGAAATCAAGACTTGAAAGAGAAGACAAACATCCTCAAGTTGTATATGCTCCTGAAGAAAGGACTCCAACTCGTCAACAGAGATCTCGAACAAATTATGATTAATGCTCTTGTTGCATGATCTGGGAGCATTTATGTTTGTAACTTCCATGGTTGAGATTGCTCGGTTGATAGCACTATGATTTTGAAGACTATTTCTAATAGTTATTTTTGGGAAACCAATTCTTACCACTTGTGCATAGGCTCTTGTTCCT
>JASDQU010101564.1:641053-672495 GCA_032191745.1 Picea mariana | reverse complement strand
TTAATTGTCACTTTATGACTTAAGTGACATATTTCACTTTTGACTTAAAACTCCTAAGTCAAAGTGAAATTAGAATCATAAAGTAAAGTACAAGGGTAATAGTCTTCCCCCTTTGTGCTTAGAGACTCATAAGCACATGGGGACCACTTTCCAAGGTACCCAAATCTCAACAAGAACTACTTTGGACATCTTGCACATCTTTGACACCTCTATTGCTTGTTGCTTGGCCTTTGATTCTTTGCACATCTCATTAGGATTGTTGCTTGGCCTTTGATCATGTTTCCCTTTTATATATGAAATTGCCATAACAATAATTGCAAGAGCTTTTGTATCTTTTTCGTCGTAAGTTTCTTCTTCAACCAAATTATTTGGCCCCACTTCCTTTCATCTACAACTCCAAAAATATCCATGAAATGCTTCCTTCTTTGTTAGGTCCATTAGTGGTAGTGCTATTAAAAATAGATTCTTTGGACATCATGCACATCTTTGAGACCTCTATTAGGCCTCCTCAAAGGCATTTCGTACAAAGATCCACTTCTGAAATACAGAAACGTGTTTCCAGCACTTAGGGGTGGCTTTTCTGCTAACATAGAGAAAAGTGGGTAGGGAAGCTAGCATTAAACTTGGGCGATCAACAAAAAGAGGGAAACACAATGTGGTAGTAGATTAACTGTCCCAAAAAATTGAAATGGCCATTCAAAGCAATCTCTATTGTGTATGGGTCATGGAAATACAAGACTATGAAGCAGGCCTAAACACCAAAAAATYGAAACAAATTATGTTTAGTAGAAAAGATGAGGAATGTAGACAAAAAACTGACTAATCATATTCAAAATAGAATATTTTTTAATAAAAGCTGCAATTTCATCCAAAAAGCCATGAAGGACGCCCATCACCAGCAAGACATGTGARTATCAAAAAAGGTTTACAAGAATATCAATGAGACCTATTGGCTAAGAATGACAGCAAACAGAAAAACAYGACCACGGCAAAAAATAGAGGACARAAATGAAATGAAATTATATGAACGTCCAGGAATGGCCAAAATCTTTACTACACAACCTCTGATTAACAACAAATACAAATTCATTGGCAATGCTATGACCTTTAAACATTCCCAACCAAAAATGGGAGGACATATTTCTGGACTTCATATCTGAATTGCAGACATTAAAATTTAAAAGAGAAGATGCAATTATTGTTCAAAAATTAGTGTTTCTACATGGAGTTGTGCAAAGCAGGTAAGACAATAGAGCACTGTATGAACAAATAAGAGTAAAAAGAGGAGTTGCCAAAAACTAAATGGACCGTAAATTTAAACCATTTTTGCAAGAAACATCTAAACATGCAAATTGCCCTCAACGTCAGCACAACATATCATCCACAAGCAAATGGACAAACAAAAAGTTATGATGTCTTGAAGGGTACTTCAAGATATATTTAGGACATAAGGAAAGCAAATGGGTCGAACAGCTGCATTTAATAGAATGTTGGTACAATAGAACACCCCATTGTAGAGCAATGATGTTTCCATTCAAAGCTTTATACAATTATGAACCCCCTTCTACTACTGGTCATCATACCCTACTTGAATAAGAAAATTGTAAACAATGTCGCCAATCAAACACAGAAACAACAGATAGACAAAGAAAGCCAACTATTTTCAGAAATAAGTAGATCAAGATGTTCAAAGTCAAACAAAGGGTTTATTAAATGAAGCTGCAAGATTAAAGACACGGGAATTTAATCCAACAACACTCACAAATGACAACTCATTCAGAACAAAATTCTTAAAGAGGTAGGGCTTGTTTGCCCAAACACCCAACCTTTCAGGACAAAACTCTTAAAGACGTAGGGCATGTTTGCCCAAACGCCCAACCTATCCTCTATTGTACTTGAGTACAATAAATGATATTCTGGACACACCATAATAGGAGTAAAATCTCTTCCACGATGATCTGACATTTTAATTGAAATAAAAGATGACCTGGTCACTCCTTGAAGAATAACGGTAATAAAAGAAGGGAAAAAGGAAAGAAAAATATTGTTCTTGCCATGAGGAAAGGTTATATGCAGTTTATATGTCAACTAGTCTCCAAGAGTATTTTTGCTCATGATTATTTGAAAGAAAATCAAACTACGGTTGAAGGCTTTATCATTAACAATAGCAACTATCAAAACATTGGCTTATTAGTTGATTTGTGCCAATTTTCTTGGTAAACTGTTTTTCTTATCTTTTTCTTCATTTAACAAATTGAGTACAATTTCCCAAAAATACTAAAGAAGAAAAAAAAAAGACTTTTCCTGTTTTTTGATCAACAACAATGGTAATTTAACTTTGATGACTGATAGTTTTCGATATAGGCTTTAATTTCAGGGAAGTCATTGGGATCATGATTCATAACAATTTTTTCCCACCTTCTTAACTGATTTACAAAAACACAGTTCCAAAAAAAAAAAGGAAAAAGAGATATATTAAAATTCTTAGTAAGAGCTTTACTCCACTAATCAGATAAATCCTATAATCCTGAAAGAAATTAATAAAATATTACTCAAAAAAATTTCATGAATTTTCCAAACCTTAAATCGATAGTTGTCCTTTCCAAATTCAATACTATTTTAAGTCTAATAAATGGTTAAAAATAAGAAAATGGAAAAATAGCTTTGAAAAGACATAATAATTCTAACATTTTTTCACATAACCTAAATTCATTAGAATATTAAAAACCTATTATCCTCTCTTTCATATTTAATTCCTCTCTTTCAATGTCTCGACTCTCATTACTTCAGACATATATTTTTTAAAACACCTACGTAGAATCTAATCATAATAATGAAAGACTCTAATCATAATAATAAAACACAAATTACCCTCATACGCTTCTCCAACTGCAAACGCCATGTAAGCTCCTCAACTTGCTTCTCCAACTTGGTTTTAGCTTCTTGCAGTGCTCCAGTCTCCCTGGCAGCCTATATGATGAAGATACATTAACTCACAAACATTGAGGAAGACACATTACGTCACGTATATAGATGCTCAAAGTACAAAGAACAGATGTGGAAACAATCAAGTAAATGGAAAGGAGACACAATATTAGATGCATTACATGCAGCCAACTGAATACTCAAATCAAAATCAGTTTGAGATGCATCATGTTCCCTATGAACAATCTAAGTAAGATGGCCTATTCAAAATATTATTGTGTTATTATTCTTATCCTGTGACCAAGGATCACATATAAGGCTTAAAGTTTAAACAACTATAACGTTTCTATTTAGGTTTAGCTTTTACCTTTCTTTGACACCTACATCATCTATAGGACCTCTTCTACAAAATCGAAAAAAGACAATTGAATTTAATCCATGGTTTAATAAAAACTAATTAAAGAATTCATAGAAAAAGCTGGGCTTTTAAGAATTCATTTTTTCTGTTGAAAGTTGAAACAGCTCCATTATGAAATTTCCTAGTTCGTTTGGGTTCTCACGGGATAAATTAATGAGGAGATGACATTCCACACAGACTGCCAATAATTACCACAATTGTCTTTTTTTCATTTAGATTTTAATATATGTTTGTAGCTTTTTATTAATCTTACTATTAAAATTTGATTAGGATGTCAAGTAGATCGTTAATAGGCACTCTACCAATGACACCTTTCTCACAATCCTCAAATAGCATACCTCAATGGAGAGAGGGAGGGGGGGAGATTTTTAAATCAGAGAAACTATTCCAAGACACCAAACATGACGTGTCCCACTGTCTATTATTCATTGTTTATTATTCACACACACACACCCATACAACACATCCCTTAGAGGAAGAGGGGGAGGTCTAGTAAGCACACATATTCACCCCGCAACCAATCCACCATTATGTTGGTAGGAGGGCCACTACCTCTGTGGACACCCCCATTGGTATAACAATCACTGTATGTTGAGACTTATGTGTTGCCGCATACCAAACCTCTCAACCAATGTGGGATAGCACACAAGAGGAGAGGACATTTTGAAGCCATGGAAACTATTCCAAGATGCCAAACACAACGTATTTCATGTTTATCATTCATTGTCTATTATTTTCATACACGCCCCACACACAACATATCCCACAAAGGAGGGGGAGGTCGAGTAAGCATGCATATTAACCAATCAACCATTATGTTAGTACACCCTACCCCCATTAACATAAGGATCATGGTATGTTGTTGTGCTCTGCAGACCAGACCCCACAGAAGAGGAGAGGGGATTTCAAAGTCATACAAACTATTCCAAGATGTCAAACATGACATATCCCATTGTTTATTACCCTATTGATTATTATTTGTTTATTATTCACACTATGGACTACGTATTGTTTATTTTGTGAAGCCTGGAGCTCCATGACTCAATGGGTGGCCAATACACAGTGCTACAGATAAATCCAAAATGAACTTCCCCTTTGGCTGGTCGATCAAGGATGGACTTGGTTGCAACCTCCCCAAGGACCAAAAGGGCTATGGAATGTTGCCATTCAAAGACTGTTAAATATTGACAAATAGATCACTAAGACCATGACTTTCGCTGCAAACTTCCAAATTTGAACTAGGGTCCTATGATCTATCTACTATGCACGGGTATTACTCCTATTGGGCTTCTTTGGCTAGTTCCTACCAAAGGCTAGAGAGTCCTTTGTAATTCCTTGTGGGCCAATAATATTAGTGGCAAATGCTTTCAAAGAGTTAACCAAAGCCTATGTAGCCTATCAAGGGTGTGGGAGGCATTGAAATCATTATAACACAGTTAGGCACAAAGGAGGGGGAGGTCGAGTAAGCATGCATATTCCTCCTACAACCAAATTACGTTAGTAGGAGGGCCACTACCTTGGTGTACACCCTACCCTCACTAACATAAGAATCATGGTATGTTGGGACTTGTGCTCTGCAAACCAGACCCCACACAAGAGGAGAGGGGATTTCAAAGTCGTACAAACTATTCCAAGATGCCAAACATGACATATCCCACTGTTTATTACCCTATTGATTATTTTTTGTTTATTATTCTGACTATGGACTATGTATTGTTTATTTTGTGAAGCCTAGAGCTCCAAGACTCAATTGGTGGCCAATACACAGTGCTACAGATAAATCCAAAATGAATTTCCCCTTTGGCTGGTCAATCAAGGATGGACTTGGTTGCAACATCCCCAAGGGCCAAAAGGGCTATGGAATGTTACCATTCAAAGACTGTTAAAATGATTGACAAATGGATCACTAAAACCATGACTTTCACTGCAAACTTCCAAATTTGCACTAGGGTCCTATCTACTATGCATGTGTATTACTCCTATTGGGCTCCTTCAGCTAGTGCCTACCAAAGGCTAGAGAGTCCTTTGCAATTCCTTATGGGCCTTCAAGCCCCTAAGTTGGGCCTTCAATCATAAGGCACCAACTACCAGAGTTCTGGTGGGGGTTGCATCATAAGCAGAAAGCCTCATACTAACTACCACATCACCTCATCGTGCTCTTGCCAATGATTTAGAGGTAGGACTCGCTATTGTGTTCTTCGGACAATGAGAAATAAAAGAAAGGCACAACTACCCCTCACCTTGTAGTAGAAGACCAACATAGATCCATATTAACTTCAGATCTATAAAGCACCAAGAGGGATTCAAAAATAATTGAGATGCAAATCTCTCAGTTGGGGAGTACCCTCCAAGAACTGTGACAAGTGACAACCTGTCACCCAATGCAAGTATGAATCTCTCAGCAACTTAATTTATGTTTCTTGTACTCTGGACTATTCTGAATGTGTGGACCAGCTCACCAAACTTATTGCTTTTAAGGACTAGTAATGTTTGCATTCGGCTAGAAAGCCTGTATGGCAAGTTTGTACTCTGAGCTAGGGCGATTTTGATTTATGGACTCCAAGTTACTTAGATTGTGGAGGCTGCCTTTGCTGCCCACTTTCTTTTGTACAAAACACCCTATATGCAGATATTTTTAAATGATAATCTATCATTATTTATTGCTGTATATTTATTTTGAAGGGGCACCCATGGAAAAAATTTGCAAAAAAGGTGATTTTTAACTTAATAGTACTTCATAATTTCATAAATGTTTTTGAATTGATTTAAATATTTGTACTACTAATAATATTTTGATTTTGATATTATTATGGTATCACTAGTAATATTTATTATTGACATGCATGTGCCTTTTTCCATTAAGGGACAGGAATTAGTCCACCCACCAGTGGGCCAGCAAGTATGATTACCTTGTCCAAATGGATCAAGTACTATTCTAATGGGACTTCCAAAAACAACCCAAGACTAAGTGAGGCAGGAGGTGTATTTACAAATAAAGAAGAGCATTACATTGCACAGGAATGTAATGAGATGTATTATGGGAATTACATTTTGATTTGAATTTATGTAAGGACAAATAATCAGGGAGAAATGGCATCTTTAATGACAGGAATAAAGGAATCATTGAAATGATGATTTAAAATTATCAGCTTTGAAGGAACTCAAAACTGATCAGCAACCATCTTAACGGTTTCAATTAGAACTCATCCTAAGAAACACATAGCCAGCTGGATTGGATCAAAACAACAGTCGAGAACATTAAGGTTCACCACTTTGTTCATGTAAGAACCACTAACCAGCTCATCAACTGGTTAGCCAACAAGGCCATTAATTTGCACAAATTCCCAAATCATTTGATCTCATGAATCCACCCCAAATGAATAGGATAACTTGAAAAAGGGTCTTGGAGAAGTCTATTGCTACTAGGATCCAAGGTGAACCCCTCACATCAAGAAATATTTATATAATGAACCTACTTATGAGCATTAATTCATTTCTCCTCGTCATGAAGCAGTCACCTTCCCCAATCCATTATCCCATACGCCAAATATTTTGAGAGTACAGCCATACACAGGTCGATGGTACATCCTGTTCAATGCCATCTCTCATCCACAAGCAAGATTAAATGCAACCATCTTTACAAATTCAGGGAGGCCACTCATTGTTACCATCATATGTTTACACTGTTTATAATTTTCTGTTATGTTTTTTATGGGTGCATAGTTAGGCAGTCTATCTTTTAAAAGGGTATTTTTTGTATATTTGAAATCCAAATCAAAATTCAATTGGTTAGGGGTGCCTAGTCAAACAACCTTACTTTTATATGCCACATAAAACTAAAAATTTTGCTTAGCTATCCCAATTTCATGATATAACATAAATACAATAAGAAACTCACCATCTTAAGTTTCTTAAGATCCCTCCTTGCAACCTTTCCTCTCCAAGCACACTGGAAAGTAATAGCTGCCCTATTCATTTTCTTGTAGAATACGAAAGCACTATATCCACGCCATTGAGCCTGCAGAGCAGCAAACATAAAAGGGCACTAGTCAACTTTACAAGCCATAGTGCATTATGTTTAAAAGGTTGTTATCTCAATCAACCAGTATGCTATAAACTGCAGCTATCTACTTCTGGATTCTCAGCTATGTAGCCAGTAAGCAGCTTATCAGAGAGAAAAGAATTGTACGAGTCTTGACATTTTCCTTTCCAATGCCATTATATTGACAAGTTCATTGAATGACTATATTTCACAATGTCATTATGTTGACAAGCTCAATGAATGATAAATGTTCTATTTGCCAGTAACAGTGGCTTGTTGTATAAGCATCACATTGCAAAGATATTTGTCCATTTGTCAAATTAAGAAATGGCATACCTGTATAATGATTGCAGCTTTAGTTTGCCGCCTAAACCGAAATTCATTACGAGCATCCATTGCACGTAAACCTGCTTGAATAACACCAGCTGACAATCGGAGTTGTGTGTAAGATTTCTGAGCTTGATATCTGCGCACATGCTTCTGTATCCGCACTGCAGCAGCCTCCCTCCTCATGTTGTTATAAAGCTTTCGTGTAAGGTTACCTACAAACAACACATGTTAAGCAATAACCTCTGCTGCTCACTAAAAAGAGAAAACAAATAACTGAAAATTTTGTGTAATAATTTAGCAAGATTTAACATAGCAAAAAGAAACAATTCCAACAAACAGCAGCAGTAACCAAAAATGTAGGAACATTTAGAACCAGCAGACCTACAAATACATGAACATGAAATACCTCTCCATAAGGCCTGAAGATGAATGGAAGCATTGCGCAAAGCAAGAAATTCTTTCCGAGCAATATATGAACGAACTTTGCGCTGGATAATTTTTGCTGAATTTCCCAATACCTCAGATCTTCTAGCATCTAATTCAGCCATTTGTCCCGCTCTGAGGAAAACCTTTGTTTTCCCTATCTGAATAGTAAAGGCAATTTTAGGTTGCTTTTATTCACACTTTAACTGAATAAAAAAGAGGTGGAAGAATCCATGACCTTGGAGCACATAAACTTCAATCCTATTCTGAAACACACTGTAAAAGATGCAATCTCAAGCCTAACAAAGGCACACAATAAAAGGGCATACAGAAAATTCCATGCGGATGAGTGAGCCTATCAGTGGCTGTAATAGTTTTCTAGCTGGCTTACATGAATAGACAAATTGCAGTTAGACTGATTCATTAGCAGGCTTTAATCAAATATAAAATATGATATATCTATTCATTTTATTTGGCAGGGAATGTATGACATTGGCCCTTGAGCTAACAAGTGCAATTCATTAGTAGGGACTCGGGAGCATTCTACTTAGATGGTCCTAAAATGGCTCACCTTAGTTAATGAAAATTCCTAATCATTTAACAATATTCACATCTGTCTACAAATTAATGAGTGACTTTAATTTATGATTGAGCTTATGCTTGCATAATTATGTATTGCTGATTCCACTTGTCCTTTTCAATTGTAACATTCGTTTGGACATAATTGCCAAGTAAACATTTAATAGTGACTACTAATATGGATCTTATAGTCATATTTTGAATAATATACACTGTCATTTGAAAGTCTATCATCCTTTCATGAATCATAATTCATCATAATAAACCCTATCCTCATAGGGATTTCTAGAAATATTCTCAACACCATTGCATAGCCAGGGTTTTCTCCCTCCTTTAACTGATAAGCACGTTATTTGTTGTATTTCATGTAAGTTGTGCTCATCATATGGACACTACTGTTGTATTGTATAATATGTTAATAACTTAATATTGTATGTTATGTTAAACAAATATTTCGTGCTAGTACTTAGTGGTGAGGTCAGCTAAAACTTAACTGACTTCTAGCTGTCATCTGAATATGTAGAGTGTCACAATATCCATTCCAGTTTTGTGAGATGGCATTTAGTTAAGACAGGTCCTTTCCATATAAAAGGCACCAATTCTTCTGTTGAGAAGGTAAGTATGTGTTTGAGCACTGTCTATGCTACATCGACTAGAGGCTCTACACAAAGAATTAATATGAGAAGCCATAGACAAACTCCAAGTTATTGATAAAGTACAGAAGACATAATTGGCCATATTAACCATAAAACTTGTCCCTTGCTCACTAGCCCATGTGGCATGAAGCTATTATGTCTTGCCTTACATTTGTTCACCATACTTTCAAATGGAAATTCTCTCATCTGCAGGTGGCAGTAAGCACTGCAGACTCTCCTGCCTTGGATACACATGGTGACAGATCTGTGACACCATGCACAACCACACATTCGACAGCCAACAGACTTGCTTCCACTAGGCCACGGAGGAGTACCAGCTTTCAGCACAAATAGGCTGGCTAGCCCTCCTCCTGCACCCAGACTTCCATTACTAGATTCTTCTCAGTGATCTCAAATGTTAGAACTTCTACTGACTGCTTTCGGTTTCCTCCTAGGATCACCCAATGAAGCCGTCTCTGCCCCAGGTACTCCCCTAATGATATTATCAGGCAATGCATTGGCACCTTCACAGTGCTTGAGGCAGCAGCCCGCGCTTCTTCTCCTTTCTCTACTTGTACATCTTAACCTAATGATGAGCAGTTCCTTCTCTTTTTGTTATTTACTTGTACTTTATTACTCATTGGTATCTTTATTCTTTTAGTTTTCAAGAGTAGCCACGGTACTCCCACAGTTTGTTCTTGCCGGTTCTACTTTTTGTTAGCTTTATATGGTTGCTCAGAAGTTGGCACTCCTTCAGTGCAGCATACATAGCAGATCCATCTCAGCCTTGCCTCAGTGGAAATTTCAAATTTTTGCACTTTAAGACACTTACAATATTTCATCTCATCTACTTGAGGTTTGCTAGATCTATTTCATAGAACTTTATCCTTATGGCTGAATCTGAAATATTTATTACAGCAGCAAATACTTCAATTCTGTACAACCATTTCACTAGGCAATCTCACAAAGATGAACACCGAAAATGTATTTGAAAGAAAGATGAATATCACAGCCCTTAGGGCACAATCTCAACAAACACACAAATCTGAAAATTACCTTTCTAACAGCACTAAATCTGATTGCTAGTTTCATCTGGGCATGTTAAAACACGCAACATTTCAGTCGGGCTGTCCCAACAAATCCGCTCATTAAAACAGCCATGAAACTACACATAACAATGAGAAACCAAAGTCTGATTTTCATATCTGCAACATATAAATTTAGGACAGCAATGGCAAACTTCGTATATTTATACAAATGAAGATAAAGTACAATCCCTCAACTAATCCCAAGCAAGTTCTCTCCAATTGCTTCCAAACCCTAGCTAGAGCATCCACCATCCACAGCAATACAAAGGCCCAGCAAGGCATCCCACCAAGCTATCTATCCACACAAAAGGCTCCACCACAAGCTAGCATCAACACCAAAAATTCCACTGTTGGATCTCCCACTTGCATCCCACAAGCTATCCAGGAGATTCACCAAGTATGCATCACACAAACTCCACTTGGAAGTTGGATCCAAGTGCTACAAATCTTGCTATAGGGTTTCATCCCACAAACCCTAGGTCTAGCTCACACCAAGACTTCAAGACAATCCCTAGTGCTCCAAATCTCCTCTAGAGTTTACTTCACATAAAAGTTAAGTTTTCCAACTCTTGTGTCTCGAAAGCACAAAGACTCCAAGACAAGTACATCAATATTACAAGTACATACTTGAATAGTTCTTTATAACAAAGGCTCTCTCCTCCCTTTATATAAGATAGGTGAGGGAGACCAACAATAGAAAAGGGACTAGATCCACAACAACCTACTCTAAGTCACTAGACTAGGACTATATGTGGAGTGCTCCTCTACCAAGAGAGTACACATGTCACCAAGTGGTTGGGCACCACCTCCCAAGTGCACGCTCTCCAAGACACACTCCCAAGCTCAACACTCCTCCTTGACATGTGTGTAACTAGTCCACAAGCAACCTCCAATGGAGCGACCTCCAAGCAAAACTCCCTCAAGCAAAGCGCTCTACCTCCACCTATGTACCACATAAGATAACTACCTCCATAAGAAGTACATCTCCTCCAACACATAGCCCAAGGAATCAAGACAAGCTTCCACCTATAGTAAGCTCTCCAAATGTCAATCAACCAAAACAATTTAAGATACAACAAGGGACTAGGGTTCACCATGTAGCCCATATCACATGAAGCACAACCCTAGCACAGTGTAAACACTTTCAAAACAACCCAAAAGCTAATAGCTTGGGCGCACTATTCTAGACAGAATTAGAGTTAT
Source organism: Picea mariana (assembly GCA_032191745.1). Lineage (NCBI taxonomy): Eukaryota > Viridiplantae > Streptophyta > Pinopsida > Pinales > Pinaceae > Picea > Picea mariana. The sequence continues at coordinate 660,852 of JASDQU010101564.1, read as the reverse complement.
GGTTTCCTCTCCTGACCTAGGCACACCACAAGGATGGTCTATATTTATTGTAAACCCTAGTAGTCTCTTAGTCTATAAAAGAGGGCCGGGATGACTTCACTATATAGGTCAGACAGTAAAAGAGAGCGGGAGGTAATCCAAGTTTTGAGCTAAATTTGCTTTCTAAACTTTGTTTTCTGAATAATCGAGTATTATGTGATTGAGTGCTGAGTCGTTTGCCTGTCATAACTTTCACAATAGTTTTATGCAGATTTAGTGCCTAACAGTTTTCAGTTCTGATCTTTCCGAAGAATGCGGAGTCTGTACTTGTGAATATACAGTCCAGAATTTTGAGTATATACTGTCTACTGTTTTGAGAGGTGTTTAGACAGTTTTCAGATTCGTAGCTCTAAGGTTTTTTCACAGAAAGTACAGATCTACTCGTCATGTCTACTTTTTTTGGTCTTTCATAGGCATTATCTTATATTGACAAGGAATAAAAATGTGAGTCCATGCATCTACTAAATGTTAAGGGAAATGAAAGGACTTAAACAGCAAAGGATCTACATTTAACGAATCAATGAGTGAATTGAATGTTTCTGATTATGTACTGTCATTTGCAGTAGTCTGTAGGGTATGCATTCAACAATGGAGCTTATATCTATATGCATAGAGGCCTCCTCTTAAGACTAAAAGGTGTTTATCATCCACCTTGTGTTAATAAAGGTGCATTTAGTAGAAATAAAAGTAGTCATATGTGATTTGGCGGACTCCTTACAATACCTAGATCTCCAGTGTTACACATTCTCCAGGCCAAGATATAAAGTAGGTACCTTCATAAGTGAGGTGTTTACATTTGGTCCTTTAGTATCGCCAGCTGAAAATCAATTTGCATGGCCTATTTCTTTCCAGCTATAGTCTACATGGATTCACACTAGGCTTGGATTTTGACGTGTAAAATGTCAGAAAGGGAGGTTTTGCTTTTCAAATGCCCCCAAACAAGTTTTTCACTATCTAACATGAAAGATGCATTTCATAATTCCTGATTAAAAAGTTAAGAGTCCAGTACTGATTGTGTTGTCCTGTTTGTTACATAATCGCATTATTAAAAAGATTTTGATCAATGGGTTACGATGACCAGTAAAATAATAGCTTTAAAATTCGAGGTTTAAATCAACTTGAAAAAGTTACACAATAGAATTATTTTTCAAAGCATGCAAATGAATGATGTCATTTATAAAATCCATTTTATATTCCCTCTGCTATAAGTGGTGAATCACTAACTTGTTTAACAAACAGACCATTCAAAAAGATGAGACTATTGATGTAACAAAAAGCCTAAGTTGCCTCAAAAGTTACATTAAGAAAGAGGCGAATTTACTACAATTTACTTATGTACTACTGATTAACAAAAACCTTAACAATGGTTCTGTGAAAGCAATTAAAATTTTAATGACTTTAGTTTAGCATAACCATTTATGCATAGAAAGTTCTTCGGGACCTGCCCAAGACATTATGATTCTGTTGCAAGATGTGGTATATACCTAACAAGTGGAGCCACACAATAGGACATACCTGATAACCTTGAAGACCCATTTTGTCCAGCAACATTTTGTTTGCAGTTTTCTCATCATAGCTACAACAAATGGAAAAAAACTGTCAAAACCAGATTTTTGGTAGTTTAAGCTGATAATCTGAATCAAACACTAACTCATCATATATTGAATGATTTACTTAAAAAGGTAATCAAGTTCTCTTAAGAAATGGGGCACTGGAATGCCAAGACGTACCTCCCATCCAAAACTCCAGGGGCAAGAATACCAAAACGGTCAAGAAATTCATCGAATGTTCGTCTTGTAGGATACCCAGCACAGCTGATTCTGATTGCCTCCATAACACCCTAAAATATAATTGACTTTAGTTAAAAGGACATTCTATATATCTGTAAGTCAACCTCCTTAATCAAAACTAAAAATCTTATACATTGTCAATGTAAATATGCCTGCTCTTCTACTATCAGAACATTTAGAGCCTCAAAAAAATAAACAAATATCAATAGATCCTCACTCCACAACGTAGTTGTTGTAAGACATTCTGATTCTCAAAAATGCCTGGCTTCAGTATACTGTTTGGTTTCACACATCTTATGTAATGAGGCTCTGTTGAGCTCAGTGTTTCCAGAAGAGATTGCAGTTGTTGCTGCATAAAAATAACCAGAAGTGCAAGTCAATAACGTGAATATATCAAATCTTGAGAAGATATTACATGACAATTAAAAAATGTACCCTAGTAACCAATACAGTCCTTAATGTAAGCCATTATATATGTGAGATAATTTGTATATCCTTGGGTTGATCTTCACCTTGCAGGCCTGGAGGGGTCATGTCATTTGGAACCTTTTTGGTGGGCCCACTGGGATTGAACAGAGTAGGCCCACTATCTTTTTCGAGGGAGTCAAATTGACAGGAAAATGTCTTATAAGTATATGTGAGTATACTGTCTATAATCTATAATGTGTAATCTATATATATATATATAGAGAGAGAGAGAGAATAATCTATTTTTAAGGTCACAGCCAAGCCAGACACCAGATTGGTGTATGAGACCCCCTTGTTTGTGGGACAAGGGGCCCCTCCACACAGCGATTTGACTGCTAAAATCTACGGAGGTATACATACCCTACCCCCCTCTGGATTTGAACATGTAATCTCCAAGGAGGAAACACATGTTCTTAACCATTAGGCCCACTCAGGTTGTGTGTGTGTGTGGATGAATCTGTGTGGCTCCACATTTCTTTTTTGTGGGTTCGCCATAAGGGCCTAGAAGGCTTGATCCATATATATTCACATGGCATACACTCTCTGGGTCTGCAGAGCTCAAACCATATGAGCTCATATTACCTAAAGGACCTACAAGGCATGAACCCTACAGGACTGCAAGACAGAAAGGTCACTGCAAGGAGGAAGAAACAACCTTAAACATATAACATAAAGCATCATGATTCATATCGCATGAATTGTTTGACAAGAGCCTGCACTAGTGTCTAGTGTCTCTGTATAATTCGTTATATAATTCAGGTTAGTTGTGTACCCTTGGGCTGATCTATGTGCCTAAAAGGCCTACAAGGGTCACGTTGTGGAAGCCCCTTGGACATGCCATGCAGGACACAATATTTTTAAAAGGCAAACAGTTGGACAGGTACATGTTTTACTATTTAGTGTAGAGTATACATATCAGTATCCATAATAATTTCCAATAAATGGAAATCCAAGATTAGAATACATGATATTGAACCAAACTAAACCATTTCAGGAACTAAATAAAGCAATAATCTAGAAAACGAGATGAGTATCATGCAAATACTATACCAGCAGAAACTAAAGATAAGGTGAGAACAAAAGCTTAACAAATGTGACTGCAGTGTCAGTAGAAGGGATAATGTTTCATTATGCATTAAATACAACATGGTGAAAACATACCTTAAAGCGAGTACCAATAGATGAGAATTTAGATGACTTAGAAGACTCCTCAGGGAGAGGAGGAAAGAGACCCACAACAAAAGGACAGTTTGAAGCACTTAAGAGAGCTTGATGTTCTGCAACAACATAATCTTTATTCTTGTCAATGAACCAATCGGTCTGATAAGTAACCTGCCAAACACACATATCAAAGAAGATGAGCATTTTCAAGATATCGTAGCTGCTGTTCATAAAAATACAGAGATTGTAATTAAACATCTAAAGGAATCAGTTTCTCACATCACCAGCATAATGACCAATAGTGAAGTCCGTACGAGAAAGTTTTGGTTTGCTGAAACGTTTGTGATTCTTAAATGTTTGATAAAGCTTTTGCGAAAATGTTTCATGAGTTGATCTTGGAAACATACTGCAAGGCCAACGGAAAGAGAGATATTAGTCTTTTTTTGAACAAGAAAGATATCAGTTACATAAAATTTTCACATAGAACTCTGCACTTTTTTCCCTTTTTGCAGGAGTTATTAGTGGCATCAAAGCTTCCCTGCCTAAGTCTTCATCTGTCCAAATTTGATTGATGTATTAACAAATCTTGTTTATACTATTTATACTTTCACAGGTCATCACTGAATGCAAAGAGATTTTATGGAAGAACCCTGTGTCAATTTTTATTTCTCTCAATGTTTCATACTATTAGCTCAATCCATATTCAGGAGATATTCATCAAAGGGTGATCTCATGTGGAAAAGACCAATAACATTTCCATAAATACTGACTTATCAACATAACTGAACCAGGGTAGGCTCAATCTTGCTAACTTGCTATCCAGGATTTCTAATAAGTGGTGTGTTATTTGTAAGAAGGTTAATCAGCGGTTTCCAAACCTTGATCAATTTAAAACCATCATCATGGTTCAAGTTATGGGAAATTTCTCAATTTCCACAACTTCCCTTATGCATCTTTTGTTCCAGTGATCCACTTTTGCAACAATCTTAGCACTCTCTAAGCATATATGAGATTTGCATTTCTGAGAGTGCTCAGATAATGCAGATTTTTCGATACATTCATGTAGCATATCTGCACCATGCTCTTTTAACCTGATTTTTCACAGAATGACCAGTTTCTCCAATATAAACTTTACCACAACCAGAAGTAGACACCTTTTTACTGCATCAGATCTATAGGATCCTTAGGTGTGTCGAGTGTGTTTCTTAGCATGTTAAGAGGTGTGAAGGCTACTTTGATATGCTTTTGTTTGAGAATTCTAGCAATCTTATCAGTTGTTCCTTGGATATAAGGTAACATAATATTTTTACCTTCATCCATTTGACGCCCATTGTGGTTGTCGTGCTGAGCCATTCTTATGGCCTTTTTCACCTGTCTCTCAGTGTAGCCATTCTTTTTGAACATTTTTGATAGATGTTCCATTTCTTGATTCAGATGTTCTTTATGGGAAATTCTGATAGCTCTGGTCGTGAGGGTGCTTATGATGCTTATTTTCTGTGCAGGATGATAATGAGAGTCAGCCTGTAAATATTTATTAGTGTGAGTTCTCTTCCGGTATACCTGATATGCCAAGGATCTGTCACTATTCTTCGTGGTTATCACATCCAGAAAAGGCAGGCATTTGTTCTCTCCACTTTCCACGGGAACTTTATGTGTCGGACTGGCTATTCAGATGGTTATGGAACTCCTCTAGACTTTCCCTTCCATGAGGCCAGATGACAATAGTATCATCTACATACCTTTTCCATTGTTTTTGTTTCAGTGTAAAGGTGTTGAAAGTTTATTCTTCAAAGTATCACATGTAAAGATTTACCACAACTGACGAAAGCATAGAGCCCATCAATGCACCATCTATTTGTTCAAATAGTTCACCATGAAAGTCAAAGTAAGTGGACTTCAAACAAACTCTCACCAAGTTTGTCCCCTCCTCATCTGTGATGCTTTTAATAACTTCTATGGACTCATCTACCAGAATCTGTGTAATGAGATATGAAATCAAAATTGACCAACATATCATTCTTTTCAACTTTCACATTTACAGAAGTTTGTGCAAGTCACTTGGACAAACCCACAGGGCAGGTTATGTTCAAAGATGGCCCTTCTATGCTGAGCACTTCATAGAGGTGAGAGATGGACTCATTATCCAATCCCCATACACATCTCGTCATCGGATGCACTCTCTCTGTATCCCCCTGAGCCAGTTCCAAGCGGGCTCACACAGATTTCGTGTCGAGACAGACCACACAAGTAGAGAGGATTTGCCAGCAGTGTCATCTTCGTGAGGTCGACACATAGGAGCACGTCATTTTCCGTTGCCCCATTTACTATGAGATCCATGGGAGGTCCCATTGTTTATTCAATAGGACCTAGACCCTGTCCAATTTCTTCAGGTACCCAGACCAGAGATGTCTGGCCTTATACATGCAAGAGGCATTTAAGCTTCATGCCCATATTCTCCAACCTCCTCTAAGACTAGATTCCATCCAGACAGAGAATTAGTTCTTCTTTACGGTGCTCCCTTCAACTAGGGGCACCAAGAGACAAGATGATGGCAACATTGTCTTTGACTCCAAATCAGTGCAGACCCAAGGGATCATCCCTCCTCCCCAGAGATGCCAACGGCATTGCCAAACCGGATCCCTTACCAATAGGCAGACGAGATCATCCAGGAATTAGCGGCGGGTTACCTCTTCTAGACAGTAGCATAGTGGGTGGTCCAGATCCTCCCCCAGCTCTTCCACAGGACACCATTCTATCTTGATTTTTCTTCACTCAGCCTCGAATGTTAGGAGAGATAGTTCTAGTGGACATCTAGTCCCTAGATCCTTTCCTTCTGTACATCTCCCTCCCGATGCGGCCACCCGTACTCAGAGTTGACGATCTTTCCTGCTTTAGCATAGTTTTCAAGCTTTACTTTACTTTTTGTATCTGTTCTTTATATAGGAGACATTTTGGTGCTTTGGATTTGTATCAACATCATTGTACTCAACAGTCCCATTCACCTAATTTTGTGGTCATCTATTGGACATTAATAACATTATCTTAACTTATCTTATCTACAAAATGAGCAGAGTCCTTGATGTAAGACTATGTGAGACCAATGAATGGTTTGAGTCTTTTAGCACAAAACTCAAAAAGTTTATATGTTGAAAATTTTATCATGGTCTTAACAGAACACCTTCCTTGTGAATCTTAGGAAACCCATACATTCTTGGGATGATAGGATTATTTGGAGTAAGACCCCTTTTTACTGCCTTCTTGACATTTTCAATATTCTATTAGTTGGATCTTGATGTCTCTATTTAACCTGTGATTTCTGAGTGTTGTTTTTTCATAAGAGTGAGCAAGTTTATCTATCCATATACAAAAGTAAATTTACATGGAGTCTGAAATTTCAGCCAACTGAACCCCAATCAATTTCTCAAATAATATCCTTTCAAGCCTGAAAGCTTGAGCTGAACTGTTACCCCCCCAGTCTAGGGGTAACTAAGGAGATCATGTCTTGAGGCCCACAGGTAGCAGACATGGATTGTCAAGAGTCAGATTGAGCAACAGAACCCGCAAGGTCCCTCTTATGCTCGTTGATCACTACTCATCACCAGCAGTAGAGCAGCATCCACTACATAGGCTTGGTCCCAAAAGACAACAGGTCTTGCTTATGAGGTAACAAGTCTGGTATCATGGTAAGTGTCACTTTAATATTTGAAGCATTTGAACATGTTGCAAAGAATCCTTCTTGATTATGAAAAGTTTGCTTGGAAATTATACCTTTTGCCTAATTTCACCATGGTGGTTGTCATTATGTCCTAGCAAGTTGGTCACCCTCGGGATAATGGTTGTTACAAGGTAGTTCCTTGAAGGGTCATCATACCATTCCCGTCCATACTTACCACCTTTCGTGCTTCTTCCCCTCCGTTTCCTCGTCTCTTGGGTTTTCGGGTCCATTGACCCAAGAAGGGATTGTAGCTCATTTCATGGGAAGAAGGGGCTAAAGGCCCAGAGGTGTTGTAGCTGGCAAAAGATAATGTAATGTCCCTAACAGAGATCTTATGGGTTTTCTATTCAATGTTTATTATTTTTTTATTGAGTGGTTTCGTCAAACAGTTTGTCCTACATATGATTTGTTGCCCAAACTTGATAAATAACCTTTCACAAACTGATTACACGCATTTTTGATAGATATTTTTGTCAAACATATTGCATATTCACATAATATGGAAGAGACAATGATGGCACTTTATTATTATGGAATCAAGAATACGATGAAGTATCTAGGGGCTGCTACAGCAGCTTCAAAATATCAGAAAAAACACACAATGTGGACGAAACCTGGGAACAGTGCCACGGCCTCTTCAATACAGATAAATCCACTGCAAAATTACCCTGCCAAGAGAACTCGTACCCTCCTGCTGCCTCACGGCTTGCCTTAGCTACCTGATCTGCCACAGAAAATGAACTCAGCTCCTCTCATAAGTTACCAGCGGATCCTCTAGATCACCTGGCCTGCAAAGAGTGATGTGGCCTCCTTAAACCAAACCCCAGCTACTTTCTTAGCTGCCACAACCCTCCTAAATCACCTCTACCTGCTCCTGGAACTAACCCGAGCCCTCACAGTTTTGCTATGAATAGAATCAGCCCCCAAATAAGTCTGGATGGCTCTCTCCAAGACCCCGTAACCCTGCAAACAAGTGGGCGGGCTCCTCCAAGACCCTCATAACCCTTCAAACAAGTAGAAAGTCCCTCCTAGGCCCGCGGATCTACAGATGAGAAGATATCGTCCCTCCAAGAAACACTTAGCGATCTCCCAAAACTGCAAAACCCTCACAGTTTCACTGAAAATCACCTCAGCCTGGTGTTAGCAACAATTCTTGTCTTGGGCGTAAGAGTATCCAGGTCTGCAAGTTGCACGACAAACGCCCAAGCGTAGCACAAAAAAATCTCGTTTCTGGTTACCAATCAAGCAAGCAAGCAGTCTGATTTCAGCGGCAAGGATCAATTGACAAAGCAGATCGATGGTCGGTGGGTAATTGCAGTCAGTCGAGTCACGCCAAGTATAGCGCATAAGTTTTCAAAGAGGTGAACGATCGGAATTCTCTGTGGAGAACTCGCGAAGTAACGAGGGCCATTGATCACGATCAGTTGATGTGGGGGTTCATTTCTTGAACTCGGGGTTCGTGAGTTCGGAGGGCGGACCATATCCTTTGGTTGCGCGAGATCGCGAGTCGCGAGAATTGTGGAAAGGAAAAGAGCCATCGCCTCTCGGGATTTCACGAAGGGAGAGTGCCAAGGTTCGACACTCCAACTCGCGAGGTCACGAGTTGTGAGAGGCACTAGCACTTAAGCACTAGCCGACAGTCACGTGTGGAGGGCACCGATAGTAAAAAGAGCCCACAGTGTTGCCGAGAAGATTTCAACCGTCCATCCAGAGGGACACGTGGTGCACGATTAGGCTCCTCGCCTTTTCGCCCATCGTGACTTTGAAGCATAAGGACTAGCTCCCTCCCAGCCGCGAGACGCGAAGTGCCGAAGATGTTCAGGACCCGAGCCCACAGTGTTGCCGAGAAGATCTCAACCGTCCATCCAGAGGGACACGTGGTGCATGATTAGGCTCCTCGCCTTTTCGCCCATCGCGACTTTGAAGCATGAGGAGCAGCCTCCTCCCAGCGACGAGACGCGAAGTGCCGAAGGCGTCCGGAACTCGGGCCCACAGTATTGCCGAGAAGAGCTCGGTCGTCCATCCAAGGGGACGCGTGGTGCATGATCAAGCCATGTCGTCGTTTCGCCTATCGTAACTTTGAAGCATGAGGAGCAGCCTCCTCCCAACCGCGAAACGCGAAATGCCGAAAGCGCCTTCGAAGATAGGCACAGGGTCACAGCCCGTGGTCACTTGGGGGAACTGCGCAAAGGGTCGAAGCGCCAGGTTTAGCTGCAGAAAGGATCACCATGTTCTCCATGTGCCAGTTCAACTTAATCTCAATCCTGGTACCTGCTCGGAGTGAATGAAGAAGAGAGAGGGTGGTTGAAACCTCGCCTCACTCATTAATTGCAAGGTATGGATGTCCCGGCAGGGAGTCTGCCCGAGATGGTCCTCTATAGTGGTTTTCCCACAGAAGCTATGCTGATGTCCTCAACTCACCAGGGAAGTCTGCGCACGCTAATTCAACATTTAAGGGCTCAGCTACCCCCTGGCATGAGCCATGTCGAGTTAAGATGGCGTATGACAGAGGAGTGCAGGCCAGATTTGATTGAAGAGACGCCTCATCCTGAAAGTCTAAGACACCTCTGTTGGGTGAATGTTTTAGGAGTATATATACTTAGTTTTGATATTTTTCAGGGATCGATGGTTGAGCAGAGCTCCCAGTTGTAAAAATTTAATGAAGAACTGTTTTCTGATTTTTCTGGACTCTTGAGACTTCTTGCCCGATGAATGTCAGTTTTCTTTCGCATCTTTGTTTATATTGTATTAGAGCAGCTCGGAATTGGAGGATCCAGTCAAGTTTTGACTGTTATAGGATGATGTATGTTGGACCACTGTAACGGTTATGTTGCTTTAGACAGTCCCTGCGAACTTCTCAGCACTGAACGACTTGGAATTGGAGGATCCAGTCAAGTCTTCCCTTCAGTTTCTTGAAGCCCTGAACCAAGCGGATCTTGTATTCAGAGTTTTTCCTCTACGAGCTATCGAAAGGCCTGTTGCCTGAGATAGTTTGTTCATTCTCCTCCCAAGTCTTCCACCTATTCATCTTTTAAACCAACTCACTGACTGAAGTTGGGTCAAGACCTCCTTTGTTCCTCGTCTATCAGACACAGTTCCTATTCGAAGCCATACCTATTCGAGTCTCTCCCCATTTGATCACCCATCTATTAAACCGTGACATAAAAATCTGATGGGCGTTGGGCTCTGCTCCTGCAAGCAATCCAGGGGTGACTTCCAGCGCTAACATTTCTGGCGTCGTTGCCGGGGACGAAGTTGAAGATTTTCCCTTGGCAAAACGACATTGAGCCTCTGATTCTGAAGGTGCATCAGACATTAGAGCCCTTAAAGATTGCTACTGTGCACCTGGCGACTCCACTGTGGCGACTCCATTGTTTCCACATCACTGTTTCAGCTGTGACTATTGTTAGCACACCTGAAAGCTGACCCTAAGGAGCTTTCTCGAGAAGGTTTCAGCAGCTGCTTTCTCAGCCTGAGAAGCTTCCTGGGGTAACGACAATGTTAAGATCTGGCCTTTGATGGTGAACAAGGACCAGACACATTTGAGGCTGTGCACCTTTCACCTGGCGACTCCATGATTCGAGGATCGATTGGCGACTCCACTGGTTCGTATGGAGAAAATCCTTGCTCGCAGGTTTGCTCCTTTTAATTTTTCTGCTATTCCTGGTTTTCCTAATGTTGTCCCCTCTCTGAATGAATGGGGCGATTATTTGCCCATATTTGGAAAATATGAAGAGGACAACCCTGCTCAGCACCTCAGTGAGTTTCATGAACTCATGCGTCAGTGGGAAATACATCATGAGGATGTGTTACTAGATATGTTCATGTTCTCGTTAGCAGGGGATGCTCGTAAATGGTATTATTCTTTACCCCCTACTAGTATTTCTTCACTCAGTGATTTCCATTGGATGGCATTGAGAAGGCAGTAGTACTTGTCATTAAGCTGGTGTAATTCTTCCAGAAAGGTGTTCAGGATAGGGTTATCTTTCTTTGAGGCTGTGTTCATATCACAAGCTATCATCTCCTTTGTGTGCCAATATAGGCAAGAGTGAGTGAGTAGTAGGTAGTTCAACTCGTTGAGAACCATATGTCTGGCACAATGGGTTCCAATTCCTCCTCAATTTGCATGCTGCTGGTAGAAGCCCTCTTGGCCAAAACCTTATCCTCCAACCTTTCCAAGTTTTGGATTGTGGTGACCTTGCACCTACTAGCAAACCCTTAGTCTATACAAAAAGCTTCCAAATTCCGATGGTTGGAGTGAGTCCTTTTGGAGGTATTGTCCTCTCAAACCTTGCGCCTAGGAGGTCTACCTCTACCATGGGTTTAGGCAGAGTTTTTGTCGCTTCCTCTCTTTCCTTCTTTAGGTCTTCAACTTCATAAATTATGACAAGAACCCTGTATTCCATGTCTTCTACAGATCCCTTGACTCGTTTAGTGCCCACTTCAACTTACACAATGCCCTTCACATTTGCTTTGTTCCCTGAGTGTCTACTGAGAAGACAAAGTACAATCATAAAGTCAACATAAACAGTTGAATTCACTGTGGTGGTGACAAAGAGAATGAGTCCACATCCACGGCAAAGAGCCATTATCTTCCATAATTCCTTCTTTGTCTAATATTGTATCCTCTTCGTCATTTCCTGGTTTGGCTTCATTCTGTGGCAAATCCAAACTGTTGTGATCTAATCTCTCCTCAGTGTCCCTTCTACTCGTACATGAAAACCATATGTGCCCACTCCAGAAGACGACCAGTTGATGGCATCACCACCTACCACATTTGAATGCACTGGTGTAGTCTGATCTCTCCCTCGGTGTCCCCTCTACTCATACATGAAAACCATATGTGCCCACTCCAGAAGACTACCAGTTGATGGCATCACCACCTACCACATTGAATGCACTGGTGTAACTGATCCCTATCACCCCATCTGAGGGGATATTTCTGACTGTTGTTGATTCTTCTTTGCTTGTGTTATATATTAGCAATGTTCCCTTTTTGAAATCATAGTGCACTCCAATCTCACATCCTCAGCTTCATTTTCCAGCAAATCCTTGATAAAATCTTCAATGCAGCATATAATCTCTTCATGCCGGATTTTCTTCGGAACTACAGCAAAGTTCAACTCTCGCTTGAGCACTTCCCAAGACATCATCCAAAGTCTGTTTTGATAGGTTCAAAAGATCAACCTTATTATCATTCTCTTGCATTACCTTGGGTCATTGTTTTCTTTCCAGCTCAGTAAACCTTTTGGCATGCTTATTTGTTGTCTCTCTAAACAACTTCACAGCTTTTTGTAGTATATATGTGCTAACCCCATGCATATATCATGTTGCACAAATATTTACACAGGGTTCTTCCATGAAATCTATTTGCATTCAAATCTTGTGTACATAAGCTTTTTATGGTTGTCTCTATGTGGTTGCTTTCAAATGTTTTTTGGTATCTTTATAGGAGTCACTTTCACACTCCCACATTATACTTTGGTTCCTGATGTACTCTTTTAGTCCCATTGACCTACTCTCGTGGTCATTTGTTGGACATTAATAAACTTATCTTATCTACATTGAGAAACAAAGAACACATCCAAGGCTGATGCAAGACTCCCAGTTTTTCTGCTAAACCAAAATTGATGTTTGATTGGATAATCTCATAGCTAACCAAAACGTCACTCCTATCAAACAACAGCAAACACATGACGAATATGAGTTTTATTCACTAGCTTGATACCATGCAGTATTAGTAAGAGATATATTTTATCTCCAGAGCTATATTTTTACTTCATTGTCAAGGGTTTACCCATCTTGGGTCTAACGAATTTATTTGATACTGTGTCAATTGCTTTTTCTTTATGGGGAGAGATACCATTGACTTATTGTGGTCATTAGTGGCCACATTAGTGGCTATTAATATAATTTAATTTCCTTTCTGTGTTTGTTACTAAACCAAAAATAGCCATTATTTTCAATATGCCATGTCCTCGTAGCAAACCAAGACATCATTATTATTTTGGAAAAAGCAGAAAGATAAATCCTTGATGTGTGATCCTTGTTTAAAAACTGAAGTCTAACATAAAATCAAAGTAAATGGTTATTGATATAGGCGGAACAGGACTAAAGCATAACACAATTTCTAGAGGTAGAGATTACACAAACATACCAGGCTTCATCTAGAAGAGCAATAATTCCCCCAGGTTTCTGCAATACAAAAGACAATATTATTAACTTGAAACGGATACTTGAACAAATATAGGTTTTAGACATATAATTGCAAGCTTTTATGAGAAGAAATGCACTGCAAATTAAACTAAGAAAGAGATATACAAAATACTCTGGACACAAGAAACTCCATGGCTTGAAAAGGCATTATTGTAGGTTAAAATCAATCAGAGCTATGCACTACACTTTTCACATGTGAAAACAAAGATGTAAAATGTATAGCAAAACAAATAGCAGCATTACATCAAAGCAGACAGTAATTACTCAGCACATTTCACATCAAGAGTCAGTAAAAGGGACTCATCGGTTAAACCAAAGTGATGATTACCAAGCAAACTCTCTTCACCTTCAAAGCATATCTAACCAGCATTCAAGGAATTCGAATAAATGAAGTAAAGGGAAAATGGGAAAAGACCTTTTCAATGAGATCCAATATATCTTGATTATCAACAAAGTCAATGTAACTCCAGTCAATTTCTTCTCTTTTGTATTCTTCTTGTTCCATCTTAAACACATGCTGCATCGACAAACCAACGATGTAAGCCTCACTAGGGAAAGATAAACATTTTACAGAACCAATATAGTAAAAAATGACATGGGTAAGTCAAGATTGTAAGATGCAAAGATAATTCAATAAAGATAAACAACTGATAATTCAATAAAGATAAATCTGCTTTCTGACCTGATTGAAGTGCTGCTGCAGCTTCTCATTTGTGAGATTGATACACAACTGTTCAAAGCTGCCACACAGAAAGAAAGTGTATAAAGAATTAAGGCAGTGTTAATGAAAGGAAAGGAAATGTAGCTCCTTCGCCTTTAAAGGACCCAGTGTATAGGCAATCACAAAAAATTCCACAATTAGCAGCAAATATATTATATTTTTTTTAACTTTTAAGATATCCTGTAAGAAAAGTTTGGCAAAAGACATAAATGTCTTAAGACTTCTACGATGGTCTGCAACAAAAAACTCAGGACCAAGCTATTCTTTAATTAACTCAGAATTCTAAGATATTCTGCAAGAAAATGTTTTTGACATTCAATGTTCAAACAACATGCCTCCCTTAACTCTATAACTACCAGGCATACTAGAGATCCTAATCTGCAGGCCCAGAGAAAAAAGAAGCTTCAATTTTTCTTGATAGATTGCTGAAGCAATTTTGATGGCCGTGATTGAAAGGTACCTGTTGGTCTTAAAACTTTCAAAACCATAGATATCCAGAACCCCAATTAGCATCTTTGAATTAGGATCCTGGCCAATTGAAATATTTATTTTATTCACCAGCCTGTAAACAATTTAATTGCAAACATGTCAGTTAAGCCACATGGACAATCCTCAACTTAATTTGACAATACAACAATTGTGTCCAAGTGTATTTTACTCCTTGATATCTGATTCTAAAGAAGCAGAGAACATCAAGTATGACAACCCATACCAGTCAAATAATCGTGAATATACTGTTTTTGCCAATGCATCCCGGTTGGTAGCTGCAGCAACTGGATCTAGCGATTTTGTAATGCTTTCATCACGTGTCACAATGACGCGTTTACAAAGAGAGTCTTCAAGACCTTTAGCATCACACCTAGGATAGGAAAAAAGGATAATTCATTGTAGTTAATCAGTTACAACTTAACATGCTTAAGGTCTGACAGACAACATCTGAAGCAAAGAATACATAATTCATAGTCTTGGAAAAAAATCATACATGAAAAGTTCAGCTGCCATTTTCAGATGAAACATAGCTTTCTCATCTTTGGGTTTAGATGAGTCTGTATCATTCCCCTTGGCAAAATTCACATTACCTAGATGGAGAATAGCTGCCACAACTCGAAATATCGCATCCTAAAACAATGGAATGATTCAGCAAAATAGACAGAGACTATATTTTCACAACACGTGACCTTTTAAAATTGATATTTCATAACATGCAGCCATTCAAACTAAACATACTTGCTCTTCAGGACTGATTCCCACCACCTCCATGGCCCTTCTTGTTACAAGATACTCTTCAGCATCACTCACACCATCCAATTCATAACAATTGGTCTGGTTGAGATAATGAAATGTTCTTGGATCCCCCAACTTGTATTTTTCAATATCCTGGAGGGACCGAAAAAAGAATCACAACTCTGATTGTTAGCATACTACTCTTTGAAATCAGTCATTAATAGAAACAAAACCTGACGTGAAAATCAAACAATGCGTGGTCCATTCAATTAATCAATAAACGTGAACATTAAATGCATGCATATGCATACCTCTGGTGGTGCGGCACAAAGCATATAGAAACAATGATAATTTCTCTCAGGATCCGAAACTTGACAAACACGGGTCCTTTCAAGTAGGTAGGTTCTGACAGCAGCTCCTGAGATTCTCCCATTCTTGTCAAATTGAAGCTCAACAAATTTACCAAAGCGACTGCAGATGATAAGGACTTTAATCAAACTAGTGTTGTAAAACATTAGAAATTTATATTTGATGGCTAATTTAATTGACAATTCAAACTTTCTGTAATTTCCTTGGATAAGTTGCATAATAACATATATTAAAATATAAAAAACACTTCACCTCGAATTGTTATTTCTGACAGTTTTTGCATTGCCAAAGGCTTCAAGAACAGGATTTGACTGCAAGCCACAAAAGGGGAAAAGTTAGATATATGGCAACTTAATTATCATTTAGAAACATACCACAAAAAGCCTAGCATCCTAAGAGCTTTTATCAATGGAACGTTGTCGATGATTCTTTCTCCATTCAAGAACAGAAATACAATTCTTTCTTACTTCTAGCACTTGCTGTTCCACTGATCTTCCCTCAGTTACTCCTCGACCCCCCATGTAAGCAAGATAGCGCATTAGCATTTTGGTAGATTCTGTTTTACCTGCTCCACTTTCTCCACTGACTAAAATGGCCTGACTTATTCCCTCATTGATCATCACCCTGTATTCATAAAATTCTCAATTTGCTACCTCAATAAGCTTGTCCCCAGGTAAAACATCATTTAATCAAGGAGAATCACAATCACATACCGATATGCAGCATCTGCCACAGCAAAAACATGAGGGCTTAGCTCTCCAAATGTAGCCCCCTTGTATTGTTCCATCATTTGGCTATCATACAAATGAGGAACTCTTTTAAAAGGATTGATGGCAATCAGTATGCTTCCAGTATATGTCTGTAAAATACCAGAGAACACCATAAGCTCGTTGTTGCTATAATAACTTACATAACTCTTCATTTTGTTTTAAATGAAGTTTAAACTGTATGCAATTCTTCTCATATCAAACAATAACAAATCAAAGCCTGAGCAAACCACTCGAAAAGTTTATATACAATGCTCAACAGAGTAGTCACTTTCAAGAAACTAAAACACTCACATAAATTTCATCAAGTCCATATCTAGTTGACAAATTGTGCAGAACTCCCGGTTCATGCAAATAAGCCAGTTTTGTCATATCATCCACACCCCCAGGCACTGCTTCAGTATCTTTTGGGTGTGCATTTGAAACATCCACAACCACCTGTAAAGAAGCAAAAAATTATCATTTGCAACCCAAAAATGTGCAATGTGAGAATTATATTGGTGTAATGCCTTTCGGTTTACACCAATATAATTCTCACAGTAATCAACTGTTAAAAAACTAGTTATAAAGTATTATGCAAGTATTATGTCAATTGGGTTGTTCTTGGGTGGTTAGGAGGAAAAGTTGTTATCCTCCCCACCCAAGTTCAAATCCCACTTGTGACATGTTTTCTGTCCGTGGGCCAAATAGGGCTGGCAAGGTACCAGCAATCTCTTTCTCACATCAGTGCTTGAGGGTGGGATGAGATGTTTCCAAAAACAAGGAAAGTAGAGGCGAGAATAAATGCAAATACCTTCAAGGATACTCATAGAATTTCGATGAGACGAATCATATATTCATATATTCAATTCATTCTGAATTTAGGACAGCAACTGTTGATGAGCTATAACATTGTGGGCTGCAAAATAAATGACCTTTTCCAGTATTTGGGCAGGGTAACTTATCTAATGAGGACTAATTACAGGACAATTAGGAAAGTCAGCATCTTTAGTTGGTACAAAGTGTCAGACATTGGCAATGTGTATTGTTGGAACATGAATTTCATAATTTGCTTCACAAATCCAATCAGTAAAAAAAGTACATTGCATCAGTTACAGAAGATCTTTAATACAAAAGACAAAGCAAACAAGTCCATCATCATAAATAGTAGCATTGTCTTACTGTCGTTCCATTAGTGGTCTGAATTTTAGCTTTCCGGCCATTGATCTCTAGGACTTCTCCATCAATCCAGGCCACTTCGGAATCTTCCACCCATACATGAGAACCTACAATAATGTTAATGGGAGCCTCCTGCATTGAGCCAAAAGATACCAATGTCAATTATGAATGAATGACTTAGAATAACTCGTTTAAGAGATTTCAAAACAAAATTTTGACCAGCATGCCCATAACTTGTTAACCCTGTATCTAAGTCCAGTGACAACATTCTCTAGATAAGTCCTAAGAAGATGATATGGCAATCCATAGATGAGAAACAGGAGTGTGTGATATAAATAAGGGATATTCTTGAGCTTTTCAGATATGAGCACTTCAAATATTCCAGCATGAAAACTTCTCCAAAAACAATAATGTCCATGATTGCCTTCCAATTATAGTTGTAACAATGCAGTTAAGACATTTTCCCATTCAAAATTTGCACCTAGTCTGGAGAACCTTATCACTATAAAGATGGTTTTGTGGCCTTATTTTTAAACAGTAGAGACCTTTAAAAGTGTTTTTGTCAAACTTCTCTACAAAGAAACATATTATTTTGGTTTGAGTCATACAGAAAGAGAGTTTCTTAGAGGTGAAACAAGTTACTGCGCCATTATTCTGAGCATTTTCATGTTCGATCAAGTTGTATATAACAACATTGAAGAGGGGCAAAATATGAAAGTTTAAAAAAAATATTATTTATAAGTTTAAATATTATTTTTTTTTATTTTTTTATTTTTTTTAAATTTTAATCCAACAAGCATGGTATTGCGAACACGAACTTCAACTTTTCTGGCTTAGTAGAAACCTCTGCTTGGATAGTTTTCTTCCACAGATTGACTTTCTTGGACATGTAACATGGTTCATGAGGAAATGTTAGTACATAAATGAAAAAGGTACAGATCAGCATCAACGTCAAGTCACGCCACACTATCTTTCTGGAGCTAAAACAGAAGCACATTTGCAAATAAAACTGGAGATTCTTTGTATTAAAAAATAATATTATTTTATTTTTTAATATGTTTTTTTTATATTAAGCTTTTCTCAAATCCCAGAAAAAAGAAAAGAATCTTTAGCAAATAAAAAACAAATTTAAGATAAAATTGTAAGTGTGAATATCACTTGACAGAAATATATTTTCAAATGATGCCTTAAGATATATATTCTTCCAATAAGAAAGATTCAAATGTCTAAAACTTAACATTAAGATCATTAGGAGAAATGCAAATATCATTTCAGAATTGTGAAAAAAAAACGTTCATGCCTATATAGTAAAAGTTGTAGAAAATTGAATTCAAATGCATCAGCTTTCCATGAAGAACAGACAAACTTCACAATTTTATGCAGGATCAGAGGAAGTCAAGCAGAAAGTTTATGACAGCAGACCTAGAAAGAATTCACCGAGGCATTAATCATATAGGATGTTATCTTACCATGTTCTCTTTTTCTTCTTGTTTACTATCAAATTCATGTGGTTCGTGTTCAAGTTCAAATTCAGCAACAAAGAAAATTGGAAGAAAAAAACCACTATTTCGAAAAACAGAGAGTTAAGCACAGTTTGTTATAACTTCACATATTCAAACAAAAAACAAATAGAAATATTTTTTATCACTTCAAATTTGACCCAAAAAATGTCAAAATTCAATGTCAAGACTGAAAATATATTAAGATGAAGCTTAGCCATTATTTTACAAATTTTATGTAAATTTGACCTGGCTAATTAAATTCGCCGGTTCTTGAGATTCGGTGAATTTCACATTTTTTTCATAAATACAATGACAAGCTGCAGAAACTAGTTCTTCAATCAATGTACCAATTTGTCAACTGCAAACCTCAGTCTAAGGAAATACAATGAAATCTGAACTAGAAATGATATATAGCTGTTCAACAAGAGGACAAAGGTTGGTTCTGACACAAGGTGACAAATTTCTCACAGAGGATGCTGAAAAGCACAAGGTTTAGCAAATTGATATCGAAGATCTGCCTAAATCTCCATTCCAGTTCATTATTGCAAGCACAATTGCGATTGTAGCACGGATCAAATGACGTAGCAAAGAATTTCAAACACATAAAGCAGCCAAAGGAAAGAAGACATTTGAAGGAAAACGAAAAACAAGCAAGGATTTTGAGCCAAA
>JASDQU010101564.1:531267-548707 GCA_032191745.1 Picea mariana | reverse complement strand
GTCCTCCTTGCTTTCCATATATAACATCTAAAGGTGAAGGTGGAAAATATCCAAAGCAAGTTTGAAAAGGTGACTTACTAGTAGAAGTGTGGACTATTATATTATAAGAGTGTTGTATATGGATCATATTTTCATCCCAGGTCTTTGGATGCTTCTAATTGCAACTCCTCAAAAGATTCACTAAAGTCCTTTTGACTAATTATGTCTTCCCATTTGTCTATGGATGGAATGATGTAGACCTCTTCAACTTAGTATCCATCTTCTCCCATAATGTAGTCCAAAATGCACTGAAAAATCCGGTATCAATATTTGAGATGATGCTCCTTTGTATCCCAAAGTGCACCTAGACCTGTTCAAAGAACTTGTTTTTTGTTTCTTGTTCGTTGATGGTGTTTTTAAAAGGCATGATAATGCACATTTTTTTGAACCTGTCAACTACCAAAAATAGATAGTCATGTCCCTTCCTGGTTGTTGGTAAGCCTCCCACAAAATCCATGGAAATAGTTTCCCAAGGTCGAGTGGGTACAGGTAAGGTATGGTATATACCTTGCTTCCTATTATTGGGCTTGTTGGTACAACAAAGTATACATCCTATAATATATCATGATACATATTCTTTCATTTTGGGCCAGTACACATACCATTGTAAGTTGGAAATTGTCTTCCCAACACCAAAATGTCTTGCAACCTTGGCGGCGTGAGACTCTCTTATAAGCTACAATCATTCACCTTTAGGAACACAGAGCTTATCGATCTTGTAGACTAAACCATTATGGAAATGATATCCAGCCTTGTCGTCACCTTTTTCTATATTAATTTGGATCTGTAGCTACTGAAACACCTACTTGAAAGTCCCCATCTTCTGTGTATGCTTCTTTGTATGCATCATGGGTAAAAGATTCCACGTGCATCATAGTTTCCAAAGCTATAATTTTGGACATGGGTGGTCGTGAAAGCATGTCTGCTAACTTATTTGTGCTACCCTTCGTATAATTTATGATCAAATGAAATTGTTGTAAAAACCCATCCACTTGTAATTCCTAGTTTGTAGTAGCTTACTTTGGGCCTGGAAATATTGTAGTGGTTGGTGATCTATGTGGATGATGGTCTCCTTTCCCATGAGATAGTGCTTCCACTTTTTCATAGTTTGTACCAAGGCATAGAGATCCTTGTTGTAGGTAGGATAGTTGAGAACTACCCTATGAAATAGTTCAGAATGATAACATACGGGCCTTCCTCCCTACATTAATACTACTCCCATGTCATACCCACTTGCATTTGTCTCCACTTCGAAGGGATTTTGCAATTTTGGTAGCGTGAGAACTAGTGCTTGACCGATATTTTTTTTAAGCTCATCAAAGTCCTTCTATTGATTATTCCACCACTGGAAACTCTTACCATTGGTTGTTATGGAATTTAGTGGTGAAACTACCACTGAAAATGAAGCTATGAACTTCCACAAGTATTTTTCTTCCCCAACGAAAATCCTAAATTCAATGAAATTTGTAGGAATTAGCGATTTCATGAAAGCCTCCATCTTTGTGGGATCTATCTTGAGCTCCCCTCCAACAATCACATACTCCAAATACACCAATTATTGTTGAGAAAATTCATATTTCTTGAGATTAGCCAACAATTGGTGATTTTTAGTGTCTCTAACAGTTGCATAAGATGTGAGACGTGCTCCTACCAGGTAGCGCCATAAACTAGTATATGTTGGGTTGCCAAAATACCATCTTTTTATCAACCTTTCACTTCACTTTTAACCATATTCCACTTCCCCATAACCTTACATTAAGACCTTTTCATGATTACATATGGTTTTCGACCTATTATTTTCCAAATCATTTATTTTAGTATTCTGAGTGAGTTTGTGATTAAATATTGGAAAAATAACATGTTTCACTTATATATCAAAGTGAGATGAGTTCTATGATTTTTACAGGCGTATTTGAAGACTCCAACCAAGACATATTTGACCATCAAGCCTTAAATTATAATTTCCTCTTCAACCCCTTGAGTATTTCATGAAGATTTGGAGATTCACTCAAGTATCTTGGATGGATAAGAATCATGGAAGAGAGATTTGTGACAGGATTTGTAGAGATATTACTTGCTAGGTGTTAGCACATGGTTGTAACCAAATGAGACATTTTTGGATCAAGGAGAGATTTGTGGATCTGAATCCATTATTAGTTATCTTAGTTTTTCTATAAATAGGAGTTCCTCCTCCATTCCAAGAGGAGAACTCTTAGAGAATTATGTCCAACTTATGATGGAATAGAGTAAATCTTTTTTTTCACATAAATTTCCATTCTCTAGTTTAGATGAAAAATGCTTTAATTTAGTTTATGATGTTATGGAATAGTTTGTTACTTTGTTCTTAGGAGAATTTAGCTCACTCCAAATAGATAATGGTAGCATTTTATTTCCTTGTTCCCTACTTTCCTGGATTAATTTTCCTTTATGCAAGTGTGATTAAAACGCTCTTTTCAATTCTTCAATTTCATATGTTGACAGAGTACTTTTGTAAGGAGTTACATCCATTGTAACATATTTCACCTTACAACCTGATCTATTACCATTTGAGCAATGATAACCTAATATTGAAAGAGATAGGATTTACTTTATGTTTAATTCATGTAAGTGTGTTTAAAAACCTCTTTCCAAATCCTTTAATTTCATATGTTAACATAGTATTGTTGTAAGGAGCTACATTCATTGTAGCATAATTCACCTTGCAACCTAATCTTCTACCATTGGAGAAATGATAAGTTAGGATTGAAAGAGTTAGGAATTAGTTTCTGTCAAAGCCTGTATTTCTTGCATGTGTGATTTAATCTTTCTTTTCAACCCCTAACCTCATTAAGTTGACAGAAGATTGTTGCAAGGTGCATACAATGCATGCTTAACCTTGGAGGTTGATTTTCTACTAGTGGAACTATGACCAACAAGGGTTGAAAAAATTGGAATTTGATTGAGTTTTACTATCTTAGGACTAGTTTCCTACTCCTGCATATATTTTTCCAGCATCATCATAATCTTATGATAATCCATGGTTGACAATTTAATAGAAAATAATTTAAGCAATTGAATTGCCCGACATTTTGGCGTCGTTGTTGGGGATGGTGCTAAGGGATTAAGAATTAGAAATTTAATTCAATACTAGTATGTTTTATTTGGTTTGATTCATGGAAAATCTAACTCATAATGAAAAAGATAACTTGGTGACAACAAGATCTCAGTAACATGAGGGAGTTCTGGTACATGTTTTTTTTTTAAATTATTTTTCTAAGTTTGTTTTACAGAATCTCTTTCATTTCTCAATAATTTTTATTTTTTGGTGTAGTAAGAAAGACCTTGTTTAATAACCATTGGCAAGAAGATCTACAGGAAAAAGGGGCATACATGAAGAAGGAAAACAAGTGGAGTTTCAGGAGCTACGGAATTGAGGTCTGCATAAGAGGTAAAATTTTTCTTAATATATATATTTTTTAAAGTTGCATATTTCAAAGATTTCATTAATGCTCTCTTCTTGCGCCTAGTTGCGCCCTGGAAGATGGAGGAAGAAGGTTGTGCTCCAAATTCAATGACTTATACAACTCTCATTGATGGCCTATGCATTGACGATAGAATACAGGAGGATTTTCGAATCTTAGCGAGATGGTGGAGAATCGATGCGAGAGAACTTTACAATGCCTTCATTGACGACCCTTATTTATCATCCCATTGAGAATATATTTACTAATGGATTCACACAATTTGAAGTAGAATCCAAGGCATCAGAAGATTTTGAAGCAATTTTATGTAGCCTCTTGTCTTCCATGTCGTTTAACTTGTTCTTATACATTAGGTATCTATTCATATCCATGCTCTCAATGGGGGAGATGCTTGTTTCTAAGAGAAGAATGGGATAGGACGTATTTCTTTTAATTTTGAGATTATAGGTTATAAAATTCTTTTGTATTTTCTCTCTCTTTCTCCAGGATTCACGAGAGATACTACAACCCTAGACTTCACATCCATAAAGAATAACAGGTGTAATGAGAGTCTCAAAGAGGAGTTTCTTCTTATCCCAACTCCAAACATCAACTAATTTACAATTGTTTTCAAGCCCATAATAAGCTTTCCATCCCCCAATAATCCTTTTCTCAATGCTATAATTTCAATTGAGCTTGTGGTGAATATCAATTCTAAGATATTTTCATGAAGTCACTTCCTCCAAGTTGTTGTTGTCATATACAAAGGTATCATAAGGGATCTTATTGGATTTAATAATCATGACCTTAGTCTTATCAGTATTAACAGTCATACCCATATTGGAGAAAAAATCCTTGACGATTGTTAGTTGGTTTTCAAGATCATGGGGACTCCTTGCCATAAGAACGATATCATTGGCATAAAGAAGAAGATTGATGACTATATTTCAAAGAATACAGTAGGGAACATGCCCACTATTTCCAAACCTTCAGAACAAGCATCATCCGCTTCTATTATCAATAAGGAACATACTTTCTCTATGTGTCTGGATGTTGTTGTGGAGCCAAAGCAATTAGTGTGCAACCACTTACTTTGTTTGAAGTGTGTGCTAAAGGTAAGGTTTCAGCCTTTGCAGTTTCAAAGCTTAACCTGCAATAAAAATATATCAACCATGCACCTTAACCAAAATCTGAGCTCTGGTGCAATAGTTAAAACTTCGGTTTGTGAAGTGGTAAGTCAGTGGATTGATACTGCAGATTGTTCCAAATATTGGGTGATTGCCAACAATTTCAATTAAAATAAAAATTCAGTTTTGGGTTGAAATTTCGGTTCACAGATCAGGTTGTTGCTACTATAGCCAGTACAGGCACCACAGATGCTTTTTCTACACAAACTATTGTTGTTGATGATGATCTATAAAGTTGAAATTATCGAGCTCATGTGACTGTCATGGGAGCAACAAAGGTTTTGGTCGTGAAATTGACATTGGGGTTCCAAATGAAGTTGGTCAACTGAGGGATCTTTGCATCCACACAAAGAATATGAATCTTGCTAGAGATGTTGATCTTCAACGTATTTCAAAGAATAGACATAGTTATGTTGGGGCAGATCTTGCAGCTCTTTGCACTGAGGCTACACTACATTGTATTAGGAAAAAATGAATGTCATTGACTTGGAAGATGAAACAATTCATGTGGGAGCTCTGAATTCTATGGCTATTACAAATGAGCACTTTTAGGTTGCACCAAAACTTTAAAAAATCACAACTTTCTCATACATAGTTTGTTGGAGGTGAACCAAGCATCGCTAGAAATCTCTTGACGAGCATCATAGAAACACTGACAGGTTGTCTCAGGTACCACTTCCCGATAGGGAAAAAAAGTGCATTTCAATTTATTTATTTTCCTTGGATTTGTTCTATTAAGAACTATTTGTGAATTTTTGCATATGTATCGGATGAAGAAAGACAGGTCACCTATATTCTTCGATAAACTCACTTTTTATTACAGATCAATGTTAAGGTTTTTTGCAGGTTTCGGGATGATGAAGATGAACAATTTATGAACTAGTGATTTTCAAAGACCACATACTCTTGAGAAGGCATGTCTTAGTGAAATCATGACGAAGTTCAAATCATTTTTTTTAGACCATATCCATCATACCATTTCTACCAAAAGAAGCCTCTCAGAAGCCCATTCTGTGATGGTTCACTTTCCTCCCTTCTAAGCCTACGATCCATACATGTTGAAGTCCAATTGTCCATCTAGTCAACCTTAAACTTTCTATCTTCGTACCATTACTAGATCATGACTTCAACCCATTTTTCTCTTTTGCAAGTTTTCGCACTTTTCTGCTTCACTTTCATTCACCCCTAACCCATGAATAAAATTATTCAGCACACTTACCAAGTTGAGTTACCTCATTGTCCTCTTTATTTTTGCCAAATAAAACCTACTTGATAGTGAAAACCTTTCATCTATGGTCCTTCTAATCATTATTTTGTACTCGCATTGGATGATGGAGGATTCTTTAAGGCCCCCCTTCTAACAAGTCTTGACCCATCGACCTCAACACATCATCTGGGATTGAGACTAGAGACCTTTTCAGTACCTTGAGGGTTGTATTCCTTAATGGAAAGTTCTCTCTCCAATAAAAAATGGGAATGCATCAATGTCCCCTGTTTGTCAGATCTTCTAGGTGGCTCGACATACGACACATTTATTCATACCTAGTAAGATGTAATTAGGCATATTGACTCTCATTGACATTAATAGTGAGCAGTCTCGTGTCGGTTAACTACATTCATTAATGGTTGATAATACAACAATTTATTTCTATGTTCGACTTCAACAAAATCCATTCACATAGATAAGAAATATGCCATGATGCGGATATGAATGAAGACTATATGTTTCATGACACTAACGACATCTTGCAACAATATTCTAATAAATTAAGATTCAACTCCAGAGTTCAGCACCAACAACTTAGTTCCATCAATAAGATGGTACATATGTACCAATTTCAGATCTCATTCTATGTTCATACAACCAAGCAGATCAAAGTATTTCACTTCAAGATCCATGATCCAACAATAGCAACCAAAATATTCCAACAATACAAAGATCTCTCATATGCATAACTCATCATCTTCTTAGGTAGGTGAAGGTATGTTGTTTTCCAATCTTTAATCAATAATTGCTTGAATGTTAAAAGACATGTATTTGGAAAAATTCTCTATTTTTCCTTCCATGTCTTTAGATATTTGTCATTCCATGTCCTTCTCTATTTGCTAAAAACATTTCGAGGATGGAGAACACCTTTCATAGCCTTATATGCTATCAACCAACATATTTTTCCCAATTGAGTGTTGTTACTTTTATAAACTCCTTCATTGACTTTCTAAAGTGCATTATTGATTTCCTAGAATGCATAATTTGTTTTCATATGAAGCATATATTCCAAAGTAAATCTTCCTTTTGGAGGATGTTTTTCATGCCTTTGACATACTTCAACACACATTACTGAATAACGCTGAAAAGATTGAATGATTGATATGAAAACTATTGGTCGTCATTTTGAATGTGTTCATATGATTGAAATTTGAAGGTTATTCTTTGTTGTAGAAAGAAGAAGAGTAAAAAGGAAAGTGTTGCCACACAAGACCCAACATTTTCATTATTTATGGTTGTCGCACAAGAACCAACCATAAGGAAGAAGAATAAGTGTTGCTACACATCTGAAAAGAAGAATCCATCACACAATTATCAATGTAAGGTTGCATGAGGACATGCAACACCTTCAGTTGGGGGGAACGTTGGATCGCCAAAATACCATCTTTTTATAAACCTTTCACTTCACTTTTAACCATATTTTTTTTCCCCATAACCTTACATTAAGACCATTTTCATGCTTACATGCATAGATGATTTTAGGGGCTAAATTTCGCAAATGGGCTAATTTTCCATGGTTTTCCCAAAAAAAGATTCGCTAATTTCCATTTTTTCTAAAAACAATTCGCCCAAATTCCATAGAATAAAATTATTTTACCTCTAAAATCGCCAATATTTGATAGAAGTTATATTAAATCCTTATAAATTTGAATATTTTTACAAAACTATCGCCAAACATTTTACATTTTTCATATTAAGGACTAGTAAGATTAGCCCATGTTTCTAAATTTTAATATAAATTTCCATCCTTAAAATTATCCCTGATTACATGTGGGTTTAGACCTATTATTTTCCAAATCATTTATTTTAGTATTTTGAGTGAGTTGATGATTAAATATTGGAAAAATAACATGTTTTTATTTATATATCAAAGTGGGATGAGTTCTATGATGTTTATAGGTGTATTTGAAGACTCTAACCAAGACATATTTGACCATCAAGCATCAAATTCGAATTTCCTTTTCAACCCCTTGAAGATTTGATGAAGATTTGTAGATTCACTCAAGCAACTTGGATGTAGAAGAATCATGGAAGAGAAATTTGTGAGAGGATTTGTAGAGATATTACTTGCCAGGTGTTAGCACATGGTTGTAACCAAATGAGACATTAGTGGATCTCGGAGATATTTGTGGATATGAATCCATTATTAGTTATCTTAGTTTTTGTATAAATAAGAGTTCTTCCTCCATTCCAAGAGGAGGAGTCTTGGAGCATTGTGTCCAACTTATGATGGAATAGAGTAAATCTTATTTTTCACATAAATTTTCATTCTCTAGTTTATATGCAAAACACTTTAATTTAGTTTATGATGTTATGGAATATATTGTTACTTTTTTGTTAGAAGAAATGAGCTCACTCCAAATAGATCATGGTAGCATTTTATTTCATTGTTCCTTGCTTTCCTAGATTAATTTTCCTTTATGCAAGTGTGATTAAAACACTCTTTTCAATTATTCAATTTCATATTCTGACAGAGTATTGTTGTAAGGAGTTACATCCATTGTAACACATTTCACCTTACAACCTGATCTATTACCATTTGAGAAATGATAACTTAAGATTGAAAGAGATATGATTTACATTATGTTTAATTCATGTAAGTGTGTTTAGAAACCTCTTTCCAATTCCTTTAATTTCATATGTTAACACAGTATTGTTGTAAGGAGCTACATTCATTGTAGCATAATTCACCTTGCAACTTGATCTTCTACCATTTGAGCAATGATAAGTTAGGATTGAAAGAGTTAGGACTTACTTTCTATCAAAGCCTTTATTTCTTACATGTGTGATTTAAACTTTATTTTCAGCCCCTAACCTCATTAAGTTGACAAATTACTGTTGCAAGGTGCATACAATGCATACTTAACCTTGTATCATGATTTTCTACGAGTGGAACTATGACTAGTAAGGGTTGAAAAACTTATAATTTGATTGAGTTTTCCTAGCTTAGGAATAGTTGACTACTCCTGCATATATTTTTCCAGCATCATCATAAGCTTACGATAATCCCCGGTTGACAATTTAATAGAAATAAATTTAAGCAATTGAATTGATTGACAGTATATCATCCAAATAAACAGTAACACATGAATTTAGATAAGGGCGTAAAACATAATTCATTCTCATAAATGTAGATGGTGTGTTGCATAAACCGAATGGCATAACCAACCACTCATACAAACCTTGCATTGTATTGAAGGCATTATTCCAAGTATCTTCTTCTTTGACTTGTACCTAGTGATATCATGACTTCAAATCCAACTTAGTGAAGTACTTGGCATTCTACAACTAGTCCAATGGATCATTGATCCTTGGTAGATGATACTGAATCTTTAGTGTAATCTTGTTCAATTCCCTGTAATTGATACACATTCTCCAAGTCTCATCCTTCTTGCGAACAATTATGATGGGTGATCCACAAGGTGAGGTACTTGGTCGAATCACACCCTGCTCCAACAACTGCTTCTTCACTTCATTCACTTCTACAATGAACTATATATACTACCCAATATTTGGCAAGGGGGATTATGGAAATAATTGGATTTCATGCTCCACTTCCTTCTTAGGTGGTGTCCCTTTAGGCTCTTAGAACAATCCTTTGTATGCATGTAACAACTCTTCCAATTGATGTTTCTTCTCTTTAGTACACCCCTCCATAGATGCCTTCAATCTCATTGACTCTATCAGACTGGTTTTCTCTTAAGAAAAGAAAAACGTATTTCTTACTAGAACTAATCAACTTGTTGGCTTGGTTGTCACTTACCAGTGAAATCTTTGACTTGTCTTTATGCACATTGATGATGTAGGACTTCTCATCCTTGATCAGTAGGTACTGGTTAGATCTTCGCATGAATATTTCATCCCTCATATGAATTTAAGGTATTCCAAACACTACTCCACACACATCAAGGGGTACTACGCCCAATTCCACTTCATCAATAAAATCAACACTTATAGCAAATTTAATTTTACACAGTTTCATTACCTTTATCTCTACATCCTTTTTTACCCAACCCAATGGATATTGGATAAGATGATTGTGGACCTCCAATCCAATATTTCTAGCCAGATCTACTCTGCTATCATATTATCCCGTGAATTATATTCGAGCAAGGAATCTATCTTTGTCTTCTTGACATGATTTTTAATGTAGAATATCTTGGTCATCTCCTTCCCTTCCTGGCGATGAAGGATACTCAAATTCACCTCCTTATGTACATATGGGTAGAAAATATTTTCATACACATATGATCTACTTTCAACCTTATTTCTTGAATCTATGTCCAGAATCTTCTTTTTCTTCCTGTCCTTCTTACAGTTCTTCAAGTTTAGCTCTAGATGTAGTTTCCAACATTTTTCCCCGGTGTGGCCATCAATGTTKCAATGATTGAAATGGTTGTTGGGATATTTTTACCAATGTGTAGTGGTTGTTGTATTATTATATTTTCCCCTTTACACTTCTTCTTTGCCTCCTTGGAAKCTTCCTGGTACTCTTTCTGCTTCGAATCACTTGGATACCCCTTATTTTTTCCTATGTTTTCTAGGTATTGTTCCTATACATGTGCCTCATCCACTATCCTTGGCTTGAAGATAATCACCTAATTTTGTAGATGATTGTGTAAACCCACTAGATACTTGAGGATTACATCTTGGTTCTTGGGAGAGATACCCAACATGATGGTCATCTTTCTAAACTCAGTGGTGTACTCTTGTACACTCTACCCCTACCTCTTCTTGAAGTAGTGCCACTGGGTCTATTGGTCCTCTACATACTCGATAGAGTATAATTGGAACTTGATGTGGGTTTTGAAGTCCTCCCACCTATTTACTATAGGATCACCCTCTAGCCTAAGTGTTTCCATATGCATTTCCTACTAAATTAAATCATGGATCTCTAACTTCAATCTAGCAAATGAATTTTTTTTCCTTTCATCTATATGGTGAACACTAAAATAAACTTCTAGTTGTTGAAACCAATGATTACGTTTTAATGCATCGATCTCACCCTAGTATGGATTTATGTCCACTTTTACTTCCATATTGAATAGGGACTGTGAAGGGTTAATGGTACTCAAACTCGACTGCTCTTTCTCGGGTTCTTTCTGTGATTTCTTTCGTGAGTCTTCCTAATCTTCTGATTTCCCCTCTGATATGATCTCTTAGTTAGAGCCTCCATCCTCTTTGATCAATCTAATATTTCTCATTATATCTTCCTTGAGGAGGTTCACATTGTGAATGATGTCGACAACTTGCACTTCCAACAACTCAAATCTCTCTTTTGTTGGATCTCGAGGGTTATTATGAATAGACTCATTCTCCATGGATAAGGTTTCTGCGATTCATATTTAAGACAATTCTTGGATCTTGAAAATTTCCACAAATACCCAAAAAAAATCTTGTTTTGATACTAATATGATATATAAATTTCCATGGATATTCCACTGGAACAATTCGTCACAACAAATATAATAAATAACTGAAATATTTACTATTAAGGTTATTTTTCCTTTAGATTGCATACTCTTGATTATCGATTTGATTCTTTAAAAAAAAGTATGAAATAGTTGAAATGTGAAAAATAGCGAACAAAAATAAATACACACACCATCCAGAAATAAACACAAGATATGACCTGGGAAACCCAATATGGGAGAAAATCCAGCTAGAAGGTGAGGTTGCTCTGCTCTCTTTTCTTTAGTATAGAAATGATGAAAGTGCAAAGAAATAGGCACTTTCTATGGATTTTCCTTTGACCTATGGCTTGTATGGATGCTACAAAATCTCTCCTCCTCTATTATTCTCACAAAATACCACTTTCATATTTTTTGCTCAACTATGGAACAAGATACAATGCAAAAGAATGGAACCACTTGTCCTCCTAGTGGCTCGATATTTAACATAGCTCAATAGCCATCTAGGGGTAGGTTTTTTACTTCCTCAACCCTTAATTATGGTATGGTTTTGAACCTTCTAGAATATTCTTGAAAATTCCTCATGTGGCTAGCCCTGTATGCATGAGAAATGGGGGATGACGTGCCATCTTCTTGTACCATGGTGGTCAACACAATATGTCAACTTGTGGGAGGCATAAATTTTGCATACGAAATTTGATTGATGCAAGATATGCACCATTTGAAAGATATCGAATTGTAGAGCACCATTAAGTGGGCTTGCACAATTTTTAGACACCAAACCCAAAAAAAATCCATTTAATTCCTCAAAATGGCTCCATAAGGTTACAGACTCTAATTTTCCAAACTGGGACCTGCTACTAAAATGACCCTACAAGATGATTCCTCCCATTTTTTTCCACTCTGAAATCATTGCGATAGATGAAAAATAATATAATGATCCAATCTAGATCAATTATTCACTAATTTGTTTGTCATTCTCAAGGCGTTGGCTCATAAAATTTGGAATCAGAGCATTGATCTTAGGGTTTTTCTTCTTCAAACGAGTCATATTGGTATTTTTTATACAACTTTTTTCTAGGCACTTTTAGATATAATTTTTTTTAGGATATCGAGGAACAATAGAAATTAACATGTGGTAAAATTTTCAAGATTGGGTTCATTGTAATTTTAGAGATATCTTCTATGGAATTTAGGGTTTGTGACTAGTCCTGAAATTAGTCTCAAACAAACCATATATTTATTTTTGTTATAAAAACATTTCAGTGAAGTTTCAAACTTTGAAATTTTTAGAATATTGAGGTGACATAGAGAAATACACGTGGAAAAATTTCTAGAATTCAAATCATTACAATTTGTGAGATATATCTTGTAGAAGTTGGGGAGTTTTACTAATCCTGAAATTAGTCTTAAACTATTCATTTTGGTAATTTTTCTATATCTTTTTATCAATGAAGGTTTAAGTTGTGAAATTTTCAAGAGTTTAATAAGTCATATCAAAGTACTATAGGCCAAAATTTCATACTCACAAAGTTTCAAACTTTAGAGATATATTAAGACAAAGGTCTACCATCCAGACATAATAAAAATTTAGAGATATCAAAATGAAAGGAAATCATGAAAATGTAGAGGAAATAAATATTCATCCCCAAAATCATGATTATTCATCACTTCAAGATCCACATCATCAAGGTTTTAATGTGGAATCAAAGAACTACTTCACTCCAAAGATCGATATGAGGAAGTTTGATGGTAAAGATCCTATAACATGGATATTCCAACTGGAGCAATATTTTGATCTACACCAAGTGACAAACTTACAAAAGGTACATATTTCATCTTTGTATTAAGAAAATGATCAATTTGTTTAGTCTCAATGGATTTGTGAAAGAACAAATAATTATATAATCTCTTGGTCCATTTTTATGGATGAATTGTTATCACATTATAGGGATATTAAGAGCAATACATTCTTTAGTAAATTGATAAATCTTTGGAAAAAGGGTCCAATTACAGAGCAAATTCAACAATTCCAAAATATCAGTCTCAGGATAAAGAAAATTCATGAGGATAATTTATTATATATATTCATGGAAACTTTAAAGGAGAACATTCAATATGAGGCATGCATTTTCGAGACTAAATTGTAACAGACCTCCCGTTTCGTACATAAACCTCTTATAACAAGTGCAATTTTTTTTTTTGTGTGCACATGTGTATGAGGGTAATAAAGGCATTCTACTCTGCGTCGCAACACAACAACGAACATGATGCATGCAACTGCGACCACAACATAACAACCTAAGACGCACATCAAGCATCCAGAAGTAATGAACGACAATCAACCGATAACAAAAATAAGACTAACTACCTGCCCATCCTACCCTGCAATGGTTAGGACCTCCAGGACACATAAGCAATGCTCAAGCCTAGGTTCCAATCGATTTTGACCAGTTAAGGTCTCAGGGATGGCGACTGTTATGAGGAACAAGGAGGTGTCTATGTCCCACCCGACACAAGCAGACCAAGCAATTAAACACTTTTGAACCATGTACAACAATAATTAAATGAACAACCACACCCTCTACGGGAAACACAAGTTAAAAATTACTCTATCAACAACCCCCATTATTTAAGGCTGAAGGATCAAAACTATGATTCAAAAGCGTTAACGACAGACCAGTTAAATAGTCTAAATCTCCTACTAGTCGACAATTTGCAATTCTAACTTGACCTTAAAAGTGAACACACTAGCAAGTGTATACCATGGTTATTCCTTAACTACATATATCTAATCATATCCCTTTATCCAATTGTGACCAATTATATCCATAAATGTAACGAGATCAAGTACATGAACCATTAATAAGAATTTGCTTAAAAGGAAATACATCACTCCTAAAGGGATAGTCCTAGTTAATACATGAATATACCTAAAGGAAATTAATAAAAGTTGTAAACACAATCATTAGTATGATTCTAGTTACACCATCCAAGGAGTTTCAGGAGAGGAAGGAAACATGGAGTTTTGAAGGGCTAGAAAATAAAAGAATTCACTTCAAGGGAAAAATTTAGTGTAACTCATTTTTAATAAGCAGATCTTCAATGCAACCTACATCGAGTGAGCAGTGTATCAAATATCACAAACTTATGCAAGGGTCATTAAATTAGATAAAATCCTAATAGTAATATTAGTAAAATAGTTAACCCTTAATTACTATACTATACCACATTCATTCATCAATCTATAAATTGAATCATACTCTTACATCCTTCATCATTTATCAAAATTTCTTGTCTTAATTGGGAGAATAAGGCACTAAATATAATTATGATTTATTAAACATAAAAGGATTCCCTCCAATTAAAGCACTCAATTAGTTCTGGAACTCGCTGTCTTAAATAAGCGCTCAAATAGTTCTGGAATTCATTGTCTTAAATAAGCGCTCAAATAGTTCTGGAATTCGCTGTCTTAAATAAGCACTCAATGCTAGGCGCATCTATAGGAAATCTTTTATTTATTTTTAATAAAAACAAGGCATCTTGACACTGTTACAGGCAATTAACAATGCCACTTGTCATTCTCATGACCTCTGACATAAGGCACTATCTTTAACCCAACTCAACTGTCAAGCAAATACTTGCTAACCCGCGAAATGCATAGGTGTAGATTTGGTCCCATATAGCAAGGTGCACAAGTGTGGATTGGGTCTAAACGTTTAAGATTCTGAATTAATTTACTGCCATTAATAATTATGGAAAACTAACAGTCATTTCCAACAGTCGTTTCAATCTGTCAGTTGTAAATTTTGTCGTTTTACCCATAAATAACCGATTACTGCCATGCATCTGTTATTTAGGAATGATGCTAGTACCACAGTCAAAGTAATTTCAGTTACTACAAAAAGGGGGGCTCTTCCTCCACAGGACGTCACGCTCCTCAGTAAGGGTGTGTTGTTGGAGCCAAGGGTTACGATCTCTAATTTAAGTGATTGAGGGCCAGGCTTAAGTTGGCACACAAGGACCAGGAAGCAATGATAGCTAGGTTCAAGGCATTGCCAACACCCATACATAGCCTAAGTTAGGGAAGAGCCACGGGCCCATTAACTTCTCACTACATGCCAAGCTAAAAACGGAAGGATAGTGTGTATAAACAAGTGAGAAAGAAGTGGAGGAAGAAATTAACAACACTAAAAGCTTATTATCATCAGAGTTGAGTCAACCATGAAGCCTATATCAATATAGTGGATATCTCTCTGTCCATCATCAATATTACGCCCGCTGCCAGTCAAATTCACTGTCACTATAAAACATTGTTCATGAAATCGCAAATTTACTAAATCAATGTTGTTCTCATTACTTGCTTCAATTGAGGTTCAATGCTAGTCGGTATACCCACAATTTCTGTTTGTATATTCAATACTATTCATTCGTTGTAGTAAAAATAATTTCCCAATCAGATGCATCCGTAAGGATAAAATCATTGTTTAACTATCAATACAAATAAGGAATAATAAAATCCATAACTGTTGGCAAATAAGTTATCGTTATCCCATGATGTTAACGATCAATATGCTTTTAATGATAAAATTGTTTGACCGTTAAATCGTTCTGAATATCAACATTTTCTGGATATTAAATCATTTACAATACATATGAATCGTTGTCCCATATATTACTGTCATCAACAAGAAACACTATCCAGATTCTCTGTGCATGGTGCATTAAGAATTTCCTAGTGTAATTCATGGAAGGAATGCAGGCATATGTACATAATTGAAGTTATGTGTAAACTTGTAGCTATTAGATGAATGCAGATATATAAAAAGAAAACAAATGCAGACCAAAAATAATAATTGATGATGCTAACAAATGAAATAATTTGCAGTCTGGAAAGGTAATTTCATAGTCTAAACCATGTCAAGGTCGCATTCCAATAAGAGGGTAAATCACTGACTGCAAAATGGTAAATCGCAGAGATAAACAAAAACGCAGAGGGTAATAGTGGGTTGCGGAGATGAATGGTAATACTAGCAGAATCGCTCAATCACAAAAGGTGCAACGACAATCGAACAACCAAGACAACAATAGGGGTAGATGGTTGATAGGCTCATCCTTCGCTTTACCATCCTTGCATAGAAAAGCAGGGCGTTGAGATCCATAGGTCTTTTAACGCCAAGGCGACAACCGTAGATCAGGCTCCTGGCCGACTGCTCAGGCAAGGACTGGCGAGCTAGGGACGAAAAGAAATCAATCACAGGGTTCAAAATCAACCACAGGGTTGTCGAGTCATGCGGGGATGAAGGCCATGGGAAAACAATCAACCAAACAATCAACTAGGCTACGAAAATTTCAGTCATGGAACTAGACCATCATTTTACCTACCCAAAACACATGCAAATCTAAATCATACATCCTACAACATTCTATCATTCAACCGAAAAAGTGTATCGTTTCCTGTTCGCCTGCTCCGAGTGACATCCGCACGCTCCATGAAACTCCCGCTCGTCGATTGTCGAGACTACATTGGTACCTCCCAGCCAACACTAGGGGTACTCTTATTCCCCCTTAGCCCCCCGAGCCACAAAGGGGCCACACACATTATTCAGAGGTTTTGTCTAGCTCCCAACTCGCCTCGCAAGGCCGAGCTACCACTCCTCTCCGAGATGGGTATCCCAAATCCCCACAAGTGAATCAGTCAAGTCACTATTTCTGCAGTGTAATGTTATGCAAACAGAAGATGGCCCTCCTCCATCTCCTCCCTTTCTTTTATAGAGTTTCAAACTTCTTTTCTTTCCCTAAATCTCATTTAATTAAAATTTTAAAAATAAATTCTCAAAATTTCCTCTCCGTACAAGTGTCCCTCATCCCCTACAATCCTCCATGAATGAATTTCTTTAATTAAGTAATTATCTTTATTTCCCTCACCCACCTAGGGTTACTCCTAGAATCACTCCTAGGTGTCCCTAGATTCCCTTATAGGTTTTAAAGGCTTTCCTTATTATGAAATTGCTAATTCAGTTTAAAATTAGAAAGCTCTTAAATGTAGATTCTTTACTAAGTCGAATTCCCTCTTTTTCCCTTAAGTTCCCCTTT
>JASDQU010101564.1:485547-530821 GCA_032191745.1 Picea mariana | reverse complement strand
CGCGACTGCCCTTCAGGACGCACTACGTGCTCCAAGGGTGCCACTCGCCTCATCTGTTCCTTTGTGTGACATGCCCTTCAGGATGCACTACGTGCTCCAAGGGTGCCACTTGCCTCTTGACTGATCGGTAGACATCAATAACCCCTGGAGTCAACACTCCGCCAGGTGAACTTGTGGGAGACTAAGGGCCTCTAAGGAATAAGGCCCTCGCCTTATTGCGCGCCCCTTAGAATCATCTTGAGTGACTATCACGGTCTACCCTCATGACATCGTGGGTCCTCTCAAACTAGGTAATCGTTAATCTACAGTTCGGGCCATGGTGGGAGTGCTAGTAGGCTGTGGCAGGGCTATTTTCCACACCTCTCCCTCAACATCTCTGGTAGTCATGTGTGACCCCTTTACTCCATATGTGAGTTTG
The DNA here is from genome assembly GCA_032191745.1 of Picea mariana. Taxonomy (NCBI): domain Eukaryota; kingdom Viridiplantae; phylum Streptophyta; class Pinopsida; order Pinales; family Pinaceae; genus Picea; species Picea mariana. The sequence continues at coordinate 530,403 of JASDQU010101564.1, read as the reverse complement.
GTCGGTAAGCTATCGTCAGCCTGCATCATCAACAAATCATGTCAGAACATATCCACATCATATCATCTAGTCATATGTACTAATATCACAGTAAAAACAATCAAACCCCAAAGGCACACTCTCTGACTCGATCCGGAGTCCAAGGGGTTCCATCGATGCCTCTGCATCCTCAAGGTCCAAAACCCTGCACACTCAGTAAAACCGAGTCAATAGCACATATCTATGTCAATGTAGTAAAACAACATGTCATCTACCCATAACGCATCATAATCAAAGTCAATTTTTTTAATATCACAATAATACGGATCACTTGCGAGCAAGTGTCCTCAAAGAATAATTTAGGGTTTGTGACTAGTCAAAATTAGTCTCAAACAAACCATATATTTATTTTTGTTATAAAAACATTTCAGTGAAGTTTCAAACTTTGAAATTTTTAGAATATTGAGGTGACATAGAGAAATACATGTGGAAAAATTTCTAGAATTCAAATCATTACAATTTGTGAGATATATCTTGTAGAAGTTGAGGAGTTTTACTAATCCTGAAATTAGTCTTAAACTAGTCATTTTGGTATTTTTTCTATATCTTTTTATCAATGAAGGTTTAGGTTGTGAAATTTTCAAGAGTTTAATAAGTCATATCAAAGTACTATAGGCCAAAATTTCATACTCACAAAGTTTCAAATTTTAGAGATATATTAAGACAAAGGTCTACCATCCAGACATAATAAAAATTTAGAGATATCAAAATGAAAGGAAATCATGAAAATGTAGAGGAAATAAATATTCAGCCCCAAAATCATGATTATTCATCACTTCAAGATCCACATCATCGAGGTTTTAATGTGGCATCAAAGAACTACTTTACTCCAAAGATCGATATGAGGAAGTTTGATGGTAAAGATCCTATAACATGGATATTCCAGCTGGAGCAATATTTTGATCTACACCAAGTGACAAGCTTACAAAAGGTACATATTGCATCTTTGTATTAAGAAAATGATCAATTTGTTTGGTATCAATGGCTTTGTGAAAGAACAGATAATTATATAATCTCTTGGTCCATTTTTACGGATGAATTGTTATCACACTATATGGATATTAAGAGCAATGCATTCTTTAGTAAATTGATAAATCTTCGGAAAAAGGGTCCAATTACAGAGCAAATTCAACAATTCCAAAATCTCAGTCTCAGGATAAAGAAAATTTCCGAGGATAATTTGTTATATATATATATTTATGGAAACTTTAAAGGAGAACATTCAATATGAGGCATGCATTTTCGAGACTAAATCCCTAGAGAAAGATTTCATTATGGCAAGGAAAGTGGAAAACAAAAACATGGTTACTAGATGGGTGGCCACTAGAAACTATAGAGAGCACCATGTTCCCTCTCCTAACCTCACTCAATCGATAAGGTTGACACCTCAACAAATGGATGAAAGAAGAGAAAAGGGAACATGTTTCAATTGTGACAACAAGTACAATAAGGGTCATAAAGGCAGTGAGAATAAATTATTCTACATAGGCTATGAAGAGGAAGAAGATCAAGAATTGGAACCATCACAAGATATAGATCTAGAAGAGATGACTACAACGATATCTTTTCATTCATTGGCCAACATTGGTGCTCCAAAAACCCTCAGGATACAAGGATACATCAAAAAGAAAAAGGTAACAGTGTTGATTGATTCTGGAAGCATTCATAACTTCATCAATTACAAATTAGCAAAATATCTCAATTGTTTTGTATTTCCAGCACCAGAGTTTCTACTAATGTTTGCAGATGGAGGTACCATACATTGTTCTAGGAAGTGCCATAGTATTAATCTCAATATGGGGGAGTATTTATTGGATACTCCCATGATTTCCATCCAAATGGGTGGTGATAATGTTATATTAACGGTCCAATGGTTACAATCATTGCAAACAATAGCCCTTAATTTTCAATATATTTTCATGATATTTTCCTCATAATGCAAGTAAATTGATCTTAGAGGTATCCAAGGGAAACCCACTAAGGTGGTAATCTCTAATAGCATGAAACTATTTCTCAAAAAGGGATACCATGGGGTAGTTTCACAATTGTTCTCACTAGATATTCAAACATCTATATCCAAATAGTTATCAACAACCATTCCAAGGTATTTGGAGAGATGCCCAAAGGTCTTCCTGCTACTCAAGATTATGACCATGTTATTAATTTACAACTAGGAATTATACCACCTAACATTAGGCCTTACAGGTATCCCAGTGCACATAAGAGAGAGAATGAGCATATGATCCAAGAAATGTTAGATGTGAGCATCATTCAATCTAGCCAAATTTCTTTTTCTTCACTAGTAGTGATGGTTATGAAGAAGGATGGTTCATGGCGTATGTGTCTATGTTATAGACAAATCAACAAAATGACCATCAAATATAAGTTTCCTATTCCTATAATTGATGAATTATTAGATGAATTTCATGGAGTAATGTTTTTACTAAGTTGTATATTTGTTTGGGATATCATAAAATCAGAATGAGGCATGAAGACATTCCCAAAACAACCTTTAGAACAAATGAAGGCCATTATGAGTTTTTTTTATTCCATTTGGACTTACTAATGCACCTTCAATATTTCAAAGCTTGAAGAATTCTATTTTCAAACCCTTTCTTTGTGTTAATATTTTTTGATGACACACTAATCTACAACAAATCTTGGGAGGAGAATGTACAACATGTTGACTGAGTATTACAACTTTTGGAAGAGAAACAACTTTATGCAAATCCTTCCAAGTGTGACTTTGGGGTTCAAGAAGTGGAATATTTGAGTCATATTGTATATCATGAATGTGTAAACGTGGATCCTAACAAAATTAAATCTATGAGGGAATGGAAAAATCCCTAAAACCTTGAAGAAACTTCGAGGATTCTTAGGATTCACAAGCTATTACCACAAGTTTTTCAAGAAATATGGTCAAATAGAGACACCTCTAATATAATTTTTAAATAAGGAATCATTTTCATGGACTCAAGAAGAAACCAGATCTTTTGAATACTTAAGGAGACTATGTGTACAACTCTTTTCCTAGCCACACCTGACTTAAAAAAAAATTAATTGTGGAGTGTGATGCCTCAGACTATGGCATTGGAGCAATTTTAATGAAATAAAGAAGGCCCCTTGCCTTTGAGAGAAACCAACTCAAAGGAACAAAATTACTCAAACTCATTTATGAAAAAGAAATGTTGTCCATACTACACATAGTTAAGAAGTGGCGCCCTTACCTAATAGGAAGAAACTTCAAAGTAAAAATATATCATGATAGTTTGTAGTACTTCTTGGAGAAAATATTATATTCATAGAGCAACAAAAATGGGTTACAATTATGCTAGGTTATGACTTTGAAAATATATACAAGAAAGTAAAACATAATATTGTGCCAAATTCACTTTCAATGAAAGAATAAGAAATAGAGGGTTCACTATGTTCTATTTCTATTCCAAAATTTGATTGGGTGGAAGAAGAAAGGAAATAATGGAAGCAAGAAAAATAGGTATGCAAGATCATTAAACAACTAAAAGAGGACCTCAGTGCATTAGATAAATTTGTAGGAAGAATGATTTGTTATGGTATCATGATCACCTATATTTATGTAATAATTTCCAACTCAAACATAAGGTCCTTCTAGAATTGAATACTTATCCTATATGAGGGCATTCAAGGTTCTTGAAAACTTACCATAGGATCAAGAAGGATTTTTTCTCGAAAGTTATTAAAAATGATATTCAAATGTTTGTTTCTGAATGTGTAATTTTCCAACAGAATAAGGGAGTGACAATCAAGATGCCAGGTCCGCTACAACCATTATCTATACCAAGTCAATGTTGGGAAGAATTTCAATGGATTTTATTACAGGTTTACCAAAATATGAAGGAAATACTGTCATCATGTTAGTAATGGATTAACTAACAAAGTGTGCCCATTTTTTCTCTCCTTTTCATCCTTTTAAAGAAAATATACTAGCCACAACATTCATGTAAACAGTTCAAAAGATACATGGATTCCCCAAGATTATTGTAAGTAACAGAGATCCAATTTTCACTGGAAACTTTTGGACTGAATTTTTTTCTTGTTTGGGTACTTAATTGACTCGCATCTCATCCTACCATCCTCAATTCGATGGAAAAATTGATATTTTGAATAAATGTCTATAATGATATATTTGTTTCTTTGCATATGATAAATAGACACAATGGTTCAAGTGGTTTCCCTTGTTATAATGGTAGTAAAACACATCATTCCATACTTCATAAAAAAAATTCCCAATTTATAGCACTTTATGTGTACCATCCTCAATCCATCACATCGCCCTTGAAAGGGACTACAAAGGTTCAGGTAGTGGAGGAACACATAGGGCACCAACAAGAGGTTCTCAAACTATTGAAGGACACCTTGGTTGTGACACAAAATAGGATGAAACAACAAGAAGATCAACATTTAAGTGAAAGGGAATTTAAAGTGGGGGGTTGGGTATTTTTGAGGCTACAACCATATAAACATATGTCTGTCAATAAATAAAATAAGGACAATAAATTAGTACCCAAAAATTGTGTACCATATAAGGTGTTTCAAAGGATTGGAAGTTTGGATTAAAAATTGGAGTTGCCTCCATTTTCACATGTACATCCAATCTTCCATGTTTCTTTCTTAAAGAAGCTAATCAGTGATAAGAGAACAATCCAAACTATTTTACCAGAGATTAATGAAGAAGGGGAAATCATACTAGAACCAGAAATAATCCTTGAAATAAGGATTAAGTGGTTGAGAAATAGAGCAATTACTGAGTACCTCGTCAAATGGAAGAACCTACAAGTGGAAGAGGCGACATGGGAAGATAATCTCTTCCTGTAGAAACACTTGTAGTTAGTCAAGTGTTTGAGGAAAACCCTTGTTTGAATATGAGGGGCATGTTAAACCCTATATAAATCCCCATTTTAAGTATAAAATCCATTACTAAGCCCTAGATATTGAATTATTACATTTCTAGTGTTATATTTGTATTTAGGCTAGAACCCTTCATTGTGCCCTTTCATTATAATTGTATCATTTATCTCCTATATATATACCAAGGATGCCTAGTCTTAGTATCATATCATCTCATCTTGTACATTGAATATATTGTAAAAGGAAGTTTCCCCCTCAAAGTAGACTATTATTTATTGAATTGTTATCATTCTGAAGGCATTGGTTCATAATAGAAGATTATGAGTTGGAGGCCCAGGGAAAGAGTGTTTCATCCCCCTATTCAATGGAGCCAAAGGAAACAAAATTGGGGAGAACCCTCTACCTCAACACCCATAATAAACATAGCTACATATTTAGGATCGAAACCAATTGAAACCCTACCTCAAAGAAAAATATTCATGCATTGTACTAATATCGAATTGGATTGACCCAAGTTAGGGATACTATACCTCTCAAGGAAAATGGTTCATGATGCAAGGCATTACAAAATTAGGATCAAGATAGTTTGAAGGGGTCAAAACCCTACCACAATATCATAAATATGAAATAAATGCTCATGTTGATTCACTGACTCCTATACCAATGGATAATTAAACTCAAAAGGAAATGATTCTAGAGCACTCCATATAAGTATTACAAGGCTCCTCTAACAAGGGTATTCATAAAAAAAAAGGTAAGAATTAGATGCCTAGATTTTTTATACCTTATTCACATAAAATGACATCATATCTAAAGTTTATTAGGTTCATTGAAAAGCTTCAATCTCAAAATTTGAACTTAAAAATAAAACTTGCCAAGTATAAATCCAAGATTCAAACATGGATATCATTTTAAGGGTTATCGACTCTAAGAGTACACCCACTGAGGTAGTAGAGGATATATCATCAACAAGTCTCGAGAATCCTAAGTACTTATCAACAAAACACCCTGAAAATGTATTAGTTGGGGAACCTAAGAAGGTATCATACGAGAATTTTGAAAATGATTCAACTGACATTCCTGAGAGTGCTTTAGCAAAAGTCCCTGAAGATACTTCAACAAAAGACTCACAAGAAAAAACATGGGGCTTTATTTCTTGTTATGATCAGTTCATTAATGCCACTTTAGATGACATCATGCGCAACACTTATGCATTCCTGTAGTTGAAACTAGACCTACCCAATTGGAGAAATATGGATGAAATGTTTGACATGGTAATCATTGATAAAACAAGTCACCTACACTGTATCCAGAGGCTTAAAGAAAATTGGTTTGGTATGTATATCACCCACGAGACTAAGTGGAAGAACAAGATTTAGGATTACAAGGAACAATTAGCATGTATCTAACATCAAGTGCAAAACGTTTGTGGTCTAGATATACAAGCAATGTCTTATAAAGCTCCTTATAGGATTTGTATAGTGTTCCTCCATGAAAATTTGACTAGATTTAGAATTTAAAGGATAATAGCAGGTCATTCAAGTGACATACACACTCTAGAACAGTTCATTGAAGCATTTTCCCCAGCCTCACCATGTGATTAGGACTTGTTAATGAGTTATACCAATTTAATTTCCTGATGCATGACAATACAAGTTGGAATCCAAATCCCTACATGAGAGACATCCAACTTAGGTCTTTCTCCTCCTTAATTTACAACTAGGCTATATTGAAAATATATTCAACCTTTTATGAGAGGGAAAATGTTAGCTCTGGTCTCATCAATAGGGACAAATATCCTCTACCCATGGTTGTTAAAAAATATTACTATATACTTTTGTATAACCCCATAAGTACAATGAGGATAACACAAAACCAAAAGTTAGCTATTTTTAATTACGTGGACATTGTTTAGAACTATGCCCTAGAAGCCCTGATGGATTCACATGAAATATGGGTAGGTTTGCCATATTTTTTGAGGGACAAAGACCTTAATGCATATCCTCTCTTCAATCTTTCCTTAGCTAGGGACAACTTGTATTTCAAATCTATGAGGAGGAATGGTACCAGATGGCTAGGGATAAGGTTTTACTTCCCCCTCATCTGGTACCCTACCAGGACCTATAGGACACCAACATAATGGGACCAATTCACATATATTTCACAGTTCTCTCAAGTGGATAGAACAATGGGATTTTACACATTAGAGTAGTTTGGTCACCCAACATACAACTAGAGTGGAATTCATGCTGGGATTCCCGAGAGAGAATGATGGTTGCATGAGGACATGCAATAGTTTTGGTAGGGGGATGTTGGGCCCCTGAAATGATACACTTTTTTCCTATCTTTACCTTCCTTTGATTATCTATTACCCTCCTTAAAGCTCATTATTATTCTACGAAGTTTCTATATCATAAATATTTGCCTCTTAGGATTTTTTTTCCAAGTATTTTGGATCGATCTCTCGTATTTTTTTTGTTTGTAGCAATGATATTAATATTTTTTCTTTATTATTCTCAACTTGTCTTAGACTGGGTAATTGTATTATGTGCTAAACCTTGTGAGAGATTGTGGATGTCCCTATGATCACAGAAGCACTAATAAATACACTTTGAAAGGTTTATTATAGGATTATTTGACCAATGCTTTGGAGACACGATGTAAAAGGAATCTTGAAAATAGAGTATTTGAATTGAGCAACCATGGAACGATTTTGTCATGACTCAAGGAAGTTTAGGCTAGTGTTTTAATGGTTAACAATAGATAATAACAACATACCTGCCTCCAACACAATTCCAAGACTGTGTTTTGGTATCTACATGACATAATTCATCCTTATAATTGCATTTTAGTATCTACACGATTGCATTTTACCTCCAACGTGATTCCAACACCATCTACAACTTGCATCTTAGAAATCGAACTCTAGTAAAGAGGAATATGCGATCATCAACCACCACAATCCTCCTCTAGCCTTAACGTGCAATATGAATAAGAGTTATTTCATGAATTTGTTTTGCAAAGTCTGTTGCCTTAGATTAATTATATATTTGTTAAAAATGGAGCAAGATCAAAACATTATATATGTGAGAAGATCTATACTCAAGATCATATTAATATTATATATGAGTTGTAAACAATGTTTCCTTATCAATATAAAAATCATTTGAGTTTTAGCCATTCCTAAGGTAGAGAAATAGTTTACTATATTCATAGGTAACCTGGAAATCTAAGGCAGGGCCCACTCATGAGGTATCAACATTGTCTTATATATTCTTCTTCTTTTTATTATTTCTCTTCTCATCATCAGAGTAAATTTCGATTGAGCTAATGTTAAATGTAGGATTCTTCATCACTTTGATTTGTGGAAAATTATGAGTGGAAGAATCTATATCTAGACTTAGTTTCTAGAGCAATGGATGTGAGAAGAGTTATGCAATTTTCTTTTATTCATTAATGTTTTGTTGGAGAAACCATAAAGTAATCAAAGATTAGTTTTTTCAAGCATATTCTACCACAAATTTATATTTTTCCATGTTTCCATTATTACTTATGTTATTTTAAATTTACTCGCATTTATCAAGTTTGATAACTTTAAATTACATTTATTTCCTTATCACATAATGAAGTAGAATCTAGTGCATAGGATCCATTATCCATTAATTAGATAATCAATGAAAATACCTTATTCTTTACAAATAATATGTTGTGTGTCGCAAGCATATTGAAACCCTGAATAGATAGATAAATGTACAAGTGTTATTGGTTAAATAGAAAACATATAAAAACATTGTCACTAAAAAAAATATGAAAACATGAAAAATAACACATGAAATTGATCATCATATTGAATCCTTCACTCAAAAAAATTAATATGTTGAATATGAAAATAAGTAACACATGATAACATTAAATTTATTCGGTGTACAACACCCTGATACCTTCCCAACATACACTATTACATATAAAGAATAATAAATTTAGCATTCACAAAATTCGTAAAGTTGTGTCACTTAACCATAAAATCGCATTTTTTTAAATTAAATATTTAATTTTTCTAATATCATATTTAAATAATATTTTACACAATATTATTCTTATATTGAAAATGTTGAGCAACAATCTTATTTATAATTATTTTAAACGTTGTATAAAAAATATTACTACTTCTAAAACCACTTTGTTAAGTCTAAGATTTATCTTGTTCTTATACCCTATCATCAATATTTATCAAGTTTCACTGTGTTAAGTCTAAAATCTTGTTATTATACCCTATCTTCAATAATATCAAGTTTCACTTTAATAAAGTACTTGCACACTTCTTAAAATTTACGAATCAAAATTTATGAATCAAATCTTCGTACTCTTTTCTAATGTTCAAAATCACAATTCACACTTCTTAAAATTTACAAATCAAAATTTATGAATCAAATCTTCGTACTCTTTTCTAATGTTCAAAATCACAATTCTCTTATCAATTAGATAATCAAATACTAATTTTATGTAATAAAATTGTTTAACTTCCTTACTTTTATCAAAATTGTTTAACTTCCTTACTTTTATCTCACTGTAAGCATAAATAATAAAAGACATACTTATTTGGAGTTTTTATCTCACTACATGCATAAATAATAATAAAAATATACTTATTTGGTCCAACGTTTCTTTCTTTTTGGATTTAGAAGAAAGGAATAAGATTTTGAATGAAACAAGCATAACTTGAATTTTTAAAAAAATTTCTATTTTTAATTGTTAATTGCCACGTTTATATTATAATAATGAAACCATTATATTGATGATGATGATGATTAACATCTACTAAGATCGAATTGGTTTATCAGACCTTAAGAGGGTAACTAATTACTTGTGATTCTTTAGAATTTTGTTTTTGTGCTCGAAAAGCATTAAGATAAGTTTTCCAAGATCACCATACTTTTGTTGAGTTAAGAGGTTAGGAAGGTTGGTAGTGTGATAAATATTTTGAAAATGAGATCTAATATAGGTATAGGCTGGACAATCTGAGAGAAAGTGTTTTTCATCTTCAACCTTCTTAGTGTCACAAAGGTGACACACTCTTTCATCCCATGGCGTTTTAGGAATTGACCAACGCCCAATTTCACTATGGAGCTCATGAGAATTTGTTCTTATCTTAGCAATGCTTATTTTTTTTCTTTACACTTGGCAAAACAAATAGATAATTTTGATCTTCTAGATTAGGGTTGATTACATCTTTATAATACCTTAATTTTCTTTTTTCCTCAACTCTTTATCACACCACATTTTTTCCCTAAATTTTGATTTGACGTTTTTTTTAATACTATCTTTATTCTGCAAAATGGTTTCTTCCATGATTCCCCAATAGTTTAGCCAAGACCGGGCGTCTTTATGCCATCCTCGCTTGAGTCGATGGTGGTTATGACTTGATTTTGAAGCAATTTTAGGTAGCCTCTTGTTTTCCATGTTGTTTAACTTGTTCTTATACATTAGGTATCTAGTCATAGCCATGCTCTCAATGGGGGAGAAGCTTGTTTCTAAGAGGAGGATGGGATAGGGCGTATTTCCTTTAATTTTGAGGTTATAGGTTATAAAATTATTTTGTATTTTCTCTATCTTTCTCTAGGATTCATGAGAGATACTACAGCCCCAGACTTCACATCCATAAAGAATAACAGGTGTAACAAGATTCTCAAAGAGGAGTTTCTTCATGGATGATTTTAGGGGCTAAATTTCGCTCATGGGCTAATTTTCCACGGTTTTTCCCAAAAAAAGATTCGCTATTCTAAAAATCATTTGCCCAAATTCTATAGGATAAAATTATTTTACCTTAAAAATCGCCAAAATTTTATACAAACTATATAAAATCCTTTAGAAATTTGAATATTTTTACAAAAATATCGCCAAACATTTATAGTTGTCATATGAGGGATTAGTAATATTCGCCAAGGTTTCTACATTTTAAAATAAATTTCTATCCTTAAAATCATCCTTGAGTTTCTTCTTATCCCAACTCCAAAGATTAGCCGATTTACAATTGTTTTCAAGCCCATAATAAGCTTTCCATCCCCCAATAATCCTTTTCTCAATGCTATAATTCCAATTGAGCTTGTGGTGAATATGAATTTCAAGATATTTGTATGAAGTCACTTCCTCCAAGTTGTTGTTGTCATATACAAAGGTATCATAAGGGATCTTATTGGATTTAATAATCATGACCTTAGTCTTATCAGTATTAACAATCATACCCATATTGGAGCAAAAATCCTTGAGGATTCTTAGTTGGTTTTCAAGATCATAGGGACTCCTTGCCATAAAAACGATATCATCGGCATAAAAAACAAGATTGATGATTACACCAGTGAGAGTAGGGCCGACAGAACCTGCTTTTTCTAAGCATTCTTCTAACTTATCAATGTATATGCCAAAAAGGGTAGGGGACAAGGGACAACCTTGTTTGACTCCGATATTGCAGTTAGTCTCCTTATTTCATTATAATATTGAAATTTCTATCAAATTTAAACAAATATTAAACTCTACTAAATAAGTTATATTTACAATATTGGATAAAATTATAGAGCTATATCCGAAGTACAAGACTTATCCTATTTAAGGGCATTGGCCGAATTTGATTATCCTGCTTACCACAGATAGACTCTATGAACCTATATTGGCACAATCTCTAATACAAAACTCATAAATATTAAATTATTTTGTAGATATATTGATGATGTGTGTAAGAATAAATGTGTAGCATGTGTTTGGATATACTCATAAATATTAAATTATTTTTTAGATATAATGATGATGTGTGTAAGAATAAATGTGCAGCATGTGTTTGGATATCTAGCTCAGTTGAACTAAGCTTTTTGGTAATATACAACTGGAAATAATCGTTAATAATACTATATTTATAATGAATTTAAAGGAGAATTAAATGTCTAATAATATCAGTTAAGTTTGAATTTAATGTAAACCTTTAGTTGCATGATTGGTTAAGTCTAACACAAATTTATCTCTTTTTTCTTGGCATCCAAAACTCTATAGGTATATGAAATTTGTGATTTACAAAAATACTCTACAACAACAATTCATGCATGATTGGTTAAGTCTAACACAAATTTATCTGCTCTTTTTTCTTGGCATCCAAGACTCTATAGGTATATGAAATTTGTGGTTTACATAAATACTCTACAACAACAATTTATGGGATATATATATTAAAATTGTGTGAGTCTTAGTGGCCTAATTGTTTTCAATGCAATAATTTCAATGAAATTCAAAAATTCTAACCAATGATCAGTGTGAGAGGGCAGTGAATTGCTAAAAGTTATACCATAATCTTGGTTAGGATTTGGGTATTAATCCACTGACTATAATATATGTGTGTGCACTATTTAGTGCATGGTATAGAGTTATGGTGCACCTTTGGTTAAGTTTTGATTGTTATAATACATGTAACATTCACAAATTATCACACCATATAGAATTGTAACATAAATCTACCAATTATAATTGTTTACGTATAGAAAGAGAAATTGTTTATATATATATATATATATATATATATATATATATATATATATATATATATATATATATTCCCATTTGAACTAGTATATTAAAAGGAAATTATTTTATAAAATATGTATCTATGTTTTCAAAAAAATTGTAGTAAAAGAAAATTCAAATAGTTATATACCATGGTTATATTTTGCATAAAAGTATATGAATATACAATGAAATATTTCCTACAACCAATAATAAAATCAAGACTTATTTTAGAGTCATAATAAATCTTATTAAAAAATAAAATAAAATAAATATTATAGATTAGATTCTTTTTTTATCAAACTTGGAATGTGAGCCTGAATCCTGATTATATCTACTTATTGGTTGTTGGATAATTCATTGGTTGACCACTTTACTAGATTGAATGGGTACTGTCCTTCCAAAAGGACCCCCAAGATGCAATGGAGTTGTATGAAAGGTATAGACTAGAAAACTAAAAGAGAGTGTAGTTGTTAAGCTTGAGAGGAAATCTACACTTCGAGGACACTATCTAATAGACCAAATTCATCAACAACCACCAATAGAAAATTTGGGATTAATACAACCATCCAACATTAGGGTGAAAGATGTATTATTTGTCTAACTCAAGTCATGTGTCATTCACATGCACAAGTGCACAAGTAAATCCTTATTTAAAAATATAAAATAGTGATTATTCCTCACCCAACTACTTCACTTCATATATTTAATCCTTGATGTTCCTTCGATGTCCTCCTCTTTGCCTATTTGAGTGTGCGCACATGTAGTCACTAATATTTTCAGTTATCAAATATTTTTAATATATCACAAGCCCACATTTATTTTCCCACACTTCTATTTGAATTTGAATTCCTTGTTCCTCTTTCTTCTCCTCGATTTGTGGGTTCACTAGTAATTAAATTTTAGTTAATTAACATTACTTTCTTTTCAATTTCATGCACATCTCTAAATACATTTGTCTTTAATTAATTTTTAAATGAACTGTTTTATTTCTCCTAGTTATGGACAATGTAATAACCTATATGCTCAATTAATCAACCATGCATTTAAATTATCCCAAACTAAATCAAATGCATATGCATAGTAAAACATCTTTTATCATGTTTAATCAAACATGTTTTTAATGTATGCATAACAAATATAATTGATACCAAAGGTGCCATGCTTCTCTAATCCCTTCAAGCATCCAATTTTGTTTTGATACCAAGGGTTCCATGTTTTTCCATGCCCTTCAAGAACTACCTCTTAGTATGTATCATGGGTTCCATGTTCATGCATTCCCTTCAAGCATCCAACTTTATATGGTGGGTGAAATGGTATAACAATTGATACCATGTTAACTCAATTCATTAATACCTTATTGAGAGACTAATGGTCACTGAAGAATAAGGATGCTACCTTATTATGCACCCTTAAACCAAACCTTGTGAGTGATCAAATCTATGACCCACCCTAGCAACATTGTGCAACCTCTAGGTAAAAGTGTCATGAGATTTTCAACTCAGAATACGGAAAAATGAGTTCTAGTAGATGGAAATGAGAATGTTTTTCCTCCTCTTGTAATGATAATCTGAACAACCTCCATATAAAAAAATTACGCATGTGTGGATTGATTAGAAATCATATTCCTTGTTCCTACACACAAAAAAATCAACACACTATAGAGTTCCATAATCATAAATTAGAGCATAAAATTAATCACATGGCATGTATTAACATCCTAACTCAATCTGGAGTCCAAATAATATTGACATAATCCCATGTCCCTATACACCTATGGATTCCCTATCATACTAGCTAAACCATTAGTAACATCTAGAATTTAATGCATCTAAAACATATGTATTCATCCATTACAATATATCATAACTATGTTCATTGATATTGTTGGGCATAATGGTTAATAACATGTGTTTCCTCCTAAGAGGTCACAAGTTCAAATCCAGAGGGGGTAGAGTATGTATAAATTTGTATAATTTATCAATCAAATTGTTGTGCACAGAGGTTGCTTTGTCTCACAAACAAGGGGGTCTCATACACCAATTTGGTGTTTGGATTGATTGCGACCTTAAAATTAGATTATTATTATTATTATTTATCCAACCATGTTTATCATATAAAAAATAAATAAAACTCGGTTAGAAACATCATTTAAAAACAATCAAAATAGTTAAGGATCTTAAGTTTTGTCATCATAACACATCAATAAACTAGTTCATTTATAAAAACATTCCCTCAAATAATAAGATCCAATGTGTTTAACTAGTCAAAGCAAATGGGGCACTACATAGTAGCACCAATGGAGCAAGTTCACATTGATCTCCAATATCCTATACACATGGCATGATTACAAAGCACCTTAGATAAGGATGTTTATCGATGTATACTCATGTCCTTAAATTTGTTTAATCTCTAATTATACATTAAATTTGTTTAAGTTCTAACTAGACATCAAATACCAATTATATTTTGAACTAATCTTACATTAAAAAAAACATGCATGAAAGCTCCAAATGTCAAAAAATGATATTTGTTTAAGTTCTAACTAGACATCAAATACCAATTATATTTTGAACTAATCTTACATTTAAAAAAACATGCATGAAAGCTCCAAATTTCAAAAAATGATTTTGAATGTCAATATGATTAGAGTACCAATGTCATATTACTAATGAAATTAATATGGAATTGGTAATATTTTATAGTAGATTCCATCAGATTCAAGCAATCATTGAAATTGTTTTAGCTTGATTTGCTCCCATTACAAAGATATTCACTAGAAAACTACTCACTCACCTACACTTTCACTATCAAACTACTCACTCACCTACACCTTCACCATCAAATTTCTCACTCACCAACACTATGTTTGGTTGCATGCAACTCACTTACCTACACCTTGAGGCAAACGCATTTGTGTACTCACTTGAAATAAACTTGGACTAAACATTCCTCAAATGTACCTCTTATCAAGTATGTATATTGAATTTTCTTCAATTATTTGTTTGATTTTTTTCTTTTAATCTTGTCAATCCTAGCCACCATTTGAAACCATGGTTATAGGAGTGAAACCCTAGACACCATTTGAAATCCTCACCACAAGACTAAACCCATAAAAACCATTTGAAACCTTGTCCAAATGAGTGAAACCCTATCCACCATTGAAACCTTGGTCAAAATATTCAAACCCTATCTAATGCATGAAGAAAAATAATCCTTTCAAGGCATTCCCTTGAACCCATGCCAATTTTTGGTAATGGGATAGTTTAAGGAAGGCTACTGAGAAAAATCATGCCTTTTTCATAAAGAGCATCGATGAATTTTTTTGGTCTCATGAAGTAGGTCCACAATATGTAGGCTATTATTTAGATGATTATGATTGATTTTTATCTATGTAGGCTAGGTAGAATGTGTAGGGTAAAAATAAATTGATTGTTAGGTAAAATGTGTAGGGTAAAAATCAATTGATTGATTGTTATGTAGATGCTCTCTATCTGGGTAGGCTATAATAAAACATCAATCAATTTTATGAGATCATACAAACTTAGAATTGACTAAACAACTAAATAGACTATAAAATCTTCCTCTCTACCTATCCAAGGGTCTAGTATTGATCTCACTCTCGTGCCATTCCATATCCTTTATATAAATCACTAATCTATCAAAGGAAAGGATAGAACCATTACCACCCAAATTGTATAAAGTACAATATAATACAATTCATGTGAGTTTTTTTTAGATAACAACCCATTTAGTAAAATACTAGTACAAACTTATTATTTCACATTGCTAGAAACTTATTAATCTCTCTTTTTTCAACTATTGGAGTTACTATATTAGTAGTATAGTATCACTTATTTTGGTAGGTCTATGTACTTGTAGCCTATATGAAAAAGTGTTTTTGACAATGCTTGCTAAAGTTACTCCATAGTCCATCCATAAAATGCTAAGAGTGTTCTATGGACTGTTAGATTTATGTTCACTGTGGTGGCACCTCTTGCTTGCGATGCACTTATGCAATATGTAAATGAAACATAACTCTTTCTAGGTAGATCTTTTTTTTCTATTCTTCACTCAAGTATTACGTTTTTTTCCTAGTTTCAAACCACCTATAGTTTCAAGCAAAGAAAACGCTCCAATATACATATTTTATAATTTTATCTATATAGATCGTGGATACCAACGAATAATTACTATCATAATAAAATAGCGGTCTTGTTGATAGTTTTTATTTTCTAAGGAAAAAATTACATATTGTATTTATATCAAAATAAAAAACACACTCATCGGGTGTTCTTTTCATAATACATATAAGTAGGATTTTGTGAATCTCATGTATGAAACGTTTAGTGGATATTTTCTTTCTACTATCCATAATGTTCACTAATGTTTCCAAATCCAAAATTGGTATTAAAAATATCTCACCTCCTATCAAAGAAGTAATGACTATGTTCGATGAATTTATTGCAAATCATATAATAGGAACTCTTCTAGTTGCAATAGAACACCTTCCCTAGACAAAGTATTAGCATTATTATCCAATTCCTTGTAGATATGTAAAATAGAGAGGGAATAAAATAGTCCAGCAATTTCCTTCAAGTGTGTGGCTAATGGAAGGAAGGGAACACTATTCTTCAGAATGAATATATATGAAGCCAACTATTTGTCTTGTTGGATGAAATTATTGTAATTTCATGCAAATTTGTAGTTGGTTATAGTAGATGTAAATTGTTGGAAACATTATAAGAATTACTTATATCCTAGTAATCAATATTAATACCACTTATTCTAAGTTTGGTCAACATCATAGTGATGTCACCACCAAAGAATGATGACTCAAACCATTTATAGAAACCTATATCAATAATATTCTATTGTCTTTGGGGTTTTATTCTAATCGAGGGGGATCTAGGGGAAGGTTTAGCTAACCCTTTCTCCAACATAGTATTCTCATGGAGGGGGAGCATAAAAAAGGGTCAGTTGACTCTTCCTCAAGGATGGTATTCAGGTCATGGGGTATCCCATGGAATGGTTAACCAACCCCTCCTCAAGAATTGTACTTGTGTAGAGGGGGATCCTAGGAAAGGGTTGGCCAACCCTTCCTCAAGCATTGTATTCATGTAGAGGAGGATCTTGGGGAAGGGTCAACTAACCCTTCCTTGAGCATAAAAATATTGTATAGTGGAGCCTAGGGAAGGTTCAATTGAACCTTTCTTTATCATATTATTTATATCAAGGAGGTAAATGGGGAAGGGTTGGTTGACCTTTTCTCATGCATAGCATTCTCATCTAGAGGATCATAGAGAAGGGTCAATTGACCATTCATCCAATATAGTATTCTCAAGGAGGGGGGAAAGGTTTGGCCAACCCTATCTCAGGGATGATATTTGCATTAGGGGTATCTAATGGAAGAGTCATATAACCCTTCCTCAAGCATAGTTTCCCCATAACGAAGAATACCAAGGAAGGTTCAACCAACCCTTTCTCTAGCATAATATTCTCATGGAATGGGAGCATAGAGAAGGGTAAAACAATCATTACTCAAGGATTGTATTCATATTATTGACTATCTAGTGAAATGGATAGACAACCCTTCCTCAAGTATAGTTTTTTTTATTGAGGGGGATATTAGGGAAGGGTTCAATGACCCTTCCTCAAGTATGAAAATTTCATCTAGGGGTTCTTAGAAGGGGATTGGCCAACCCTTCCTCTAGCATATTCTTTTCATTGAGGAGGTGCACATGGAAGGTTTATCCAACCCTTTATTTATCATAGTCTTCGCATCTGAGGGGATCATAAGGAAGGGTCAGTTGATCTTTCCTTAAGGATGGTATACACATTACCAAGTATCTAGTGGAAGGGTCAGTTGACCCTTCTTCAAGAATTGTTTTCATGTAGAGATGGATATTGAGGAAGGGTTAATTGATCCTCCTAAAGCATAGCCATATTATCTTGGGGATTTTAGAGAATGATTAATTGACCCTTCCTCTAAAATATTACATATCTCAAGGAGGTGCATAGGGAAGGGTAAACTAAACATTTCCTAAGCATATTATTATCATCTAGGCGATTTTAGAGATGGATTAGCCAACCCTTATTCTACCATAATATTTTCATGGAGGGGGACCATGGAGAAGGGTTAGTTGACTCTCCCTCAAGTATGGTATTCCTATGGTGGGGCATCCAATAGGAGCGTCAAAAAAACCTTCCTCAATCATAGTTTCCATGTAGAGGGGGATCCTAGGGAAGGGTTGGC
Source organism: Picea mariana (assembly GCA_032191745.1). Classification (NCBI taxonomy): domain Eukaryota; kingdom Viridiplantae; phylum Streptophyta; class Pinopsida; order Pinales; family Pinaceae; genus Picea; species Picea mariana. The sequence goes on along the minus strand of JASDQU010101564.1, from coordinate 511,676 downwards.
TAACCCTTACTCTAGTTTAGTATTCTCATGAAGGGGTATTAAGGAGAAGGGTTGATCAATCCTTCCTCAAGGATGGTATTTTTGTTGTAGGATATATAGTGGAAGGGTAAATCAACCCTTCCTTGAGCATATTTTTCACATAGAGAGGGATACCAGGGAGGCATTGGTTGACCCTTCTTTGAGAATACCAATCTCATTTAGGGGATCCTGAAGAAAGATCAAATGACCCTTCCTCTAGTATATTAAGACAATTGATGAGGTGCACGATGAGGGGTTAGCTGACACTTTCCTAGACACAATATTCTCATCTAGATGATCATAGGGAAGGGTTGATATACCCTTCCTCTAGCATAGTCTTCCAATAGATGGGGAACATGGAGAAGGGTGGGTCAAGCCTTCTTCAACGATAGTATTCATGTAATGGTGTATCTAGTATAAGGATTAGTTGAACCTTCCCTAAGAACAGATTTTGCATAGAGAGAAAGTAGATAGAGTAAATATAGAATAGTAGTTAAGTGAGCCACTTCTGAAATCAAAGTTGCTCCACCCATTAAGTCATGTGACTAAGGAAGCCATCATGATACCCTATATCGTTATATCCTAGAACTCAACCCCACATCCATTATCCCCCTAACAATAGGTATTGTGAAGGGATTTCCTCGCTTAACAATTGATGGAAATTCTTCCTTCTTCCTTCCTCTAGTCCAATCTCAAGCCATTGTAGCTAGCTATAAACATGTATATGGGTAGTTTGAATCGCTACCACTTGAAAAATCCTTATGTGCACTTATCATAGCTATCATGAACCATTACAATTTTCTCTCTACCTCTTCACAATAATAACTATCATGCAATGCTAAGTGTTGATGTGAAGCAAGAGGTGGCTCTATCCAGCTATGATCCTGTTGATGGGCCAGAATGACCCATTCTATCAAATGAAGGAAAAATCCTGATGGTAGGTCCCAATTAGACCTACTCTCGTTTGGGATAGCATTTCTGACCAGATTTTGGCCTAGTTGCCAATATAACCAATATGCTAACTAAATATGAATATGAGAACCAATGGTTCTCAGATGAATTAAAAATGAAAATCCTAACTAATTAATTCCAAGCTAAGATGAATGATTACAGTTCTAAGATGTAGTTTCTATTTTATTATATACTACCCTATCTTGATCAAGAGAAAACTAAAAGGATGATTATAGTGAAATATATATATTACTTGAGTAGAAGAAATTCATAATACAAGTAACATGAATGTTTAACAACATAACCAGTTAGAATCAAGTAATTGATTAATTAACTCTATCACACCGTCGTTGTAGTCAATTTGAAAATCATGGTAACTGTAAACATGAGAAAATTAATTCAGAAGTAGTTCATAAACCAACATTCACATACTATATGAATAAACATGCATAAATTGAAAAGTTGCATTCATACACATTAACACCACAATCTTCAACTTCAGGCTCAAATTCACATGCAGTAAAAATATTGCCCTACTACATCCAGAAACCAAAAGCCCTTTATTATGGACAATCCTCCCTTTTGTAATGACGAGTGATTGTTTAAATGATAATATTACAATTATGAACCCAGGTCCGTTTCAAAAAATGACTCTTCATGTTCCAAATTGGAAAACGAGATAACGATAATAGAGAAATGAGACATCTGGGTACAGTTATAGAATTTTATTATCATGAGTTGCTCTGCCCTTGCATCTGATCCTGATATTATTCCCAGAGGGAATAATATTTCATTATGTCCTCAAGGTTTCCCAATTGCAATTTCTCCATGATTAACTATCTACTGCAAACTTTAGCGAACACTTCTTGATGTAACTCCTTTGTTGTGTTTTTAAGAAATTGTTGGATTTTTTTGGTGAGTCTGGTAGGCCTTGACATGTGTTCTTCCAAAGATTCTCTTTCAATATGATTTAAAATTTTTATGCTTACTTGGATTATTTATTTGCGTTCTTCCACCTCAAAAATTATTTCGGTGGCAGGTGTTGCTTCATAAATAGGGAACATTGGTTACATCCCGATTTATTTCATGATATTGCTCGAGCTATTCCACAGCCTTATGCAGACATCAGTTATTTCCTTTTGGGTGACCTGTACATTCTTGAAAATGGGTTTACAAGTGTCAAATAATATTTGATATCAGAGTCTTTCTCTATCAGAGTATACTGGCAGTGTAGTGGGGGGAGACTTGCACATATCTTTCCAACCAAGCATATTCTCTAAAGCCTCATGGGGTTCTCCCTGATACCTTCATTGAATCTCTACCAGTTTATCTTGGAGCTTGAGTTGTTCTTCTCAACTAGTTTGTATGTTACCAAGCAGATTGAGGAATTCTTTCTGCTCAGTTTCAAATCTCTGGTTTAGCTCTAGTGCATGGTTTTTTATAGTATCTGTTAGCACCAGAAGTCACCTCTAGATTGCGGTAGAGGTAATCCTGATACCCATCAGAATTTTATGTCACAGGTTGGCTAAAAGAGGGTCAAATGGGTGAAATATCGGGATAATATCATCTTAACTCAGAAAAATTGGATTGATATGCATGACCAGGTGATGTCTTGGTTTAATTTCAGTCAATAGGCTGTAATGAGGATGAGTAGAAGGAAGACTTTGGTGAGAAGCATGTAGAGGTATTTCGTGGACATTGTGTCTTCCAACAACCCAAAGAAGAAAAACTTAAACTCAAGATCTTCTTGAGTTCAAATCATAAAGAAACTGAAAGGGATTATAAAAGCACTACAATCTAACATCCATCATAATGCAGTCACAATAATTCAAGCGAATCAGTCAATCATGAACTCTTTAAGCATTAGAAGGAAACAAGAGGAAGTAAGAAAGTTGACTGTCATTAAACAAGAAGTCTCAAATACAGATACATATCCAGAAAACCAGAAGCTTCATTAAGACTTTACAATCCGAGAGATTTTATCTACCATCGACCATAACAAAATATCAAAACTGAGTATTTATACTTAGATAACTGCTACCACCAGGAGTGTGACCTGTCTAATATAATCAAAGATTTGTGTCTTCATCTTCTTCTATCAGGCTACACTTGCATTCTTTTGTCAGACGCAAGATCAGATGAGTATGGGTTTCACAAGAAAATCTATGACAGGGAACGTTCAGATGGCAGTCTGCCCTCCACGGCCAGATTTTCCATGCTTTCCATTTATGTGGTGAAATGAGGTTTCAACCACCTTCCCCATTTTCATTAACTACTTTCTTAGGGGTCAGGGCGAGGCCTGACACCCATGAATGTCCCAAGTGAGCTCACGGCTCCTACGAGTCGATTTTGGCACCTAGAAGTCATGTATATCTCTCTATGTGACCAACTTGGGTGCTTTGATCCTTTGCATAACTCTTTTCCTTGCCCCGTGTGACCTCCGACCATGAACTCGTGCTTATGCTATATGAAATTTTGGGATTTCGTGTTTCAGGAGTTTTCACTCCCTCTGATTTCAAATATCCCGATGTTCAATCCCGCAGAATGATCCATCTAGATCAATGGTTGGATTTTCTTTAAACTTGATGGCCACAATCATTTCCTTGAATAATATTAGTCGACCTCTTCTCGACAGTCACTTTCCCATTCTTCGAGCCCCACTTTCCATATGATCGCGGGCTGTGATCATGGGCCTAACTCTCAGGCGCATCGAGATTTTGTGTTTCGTGAATTCATGCTATGCTCCATGCTCAACCTCTGAGTCACGAAATCACAATCACTCATATCGGGTGACATGAGGCTCCTTGCATCAGATGGCCCAAATCACTTCGGTATTTTGGGACTTGGGATATCGACACTTCTCACTTCGGCATTCCCGAAATGAATTTTTTTTTGCGTTTCGGATCTACGCGTCTTGCTGAAATGGACGAACCAGATCATTTCGTGAGTTCGCGTTTCATGAGTTCACATGACTTTGCCCTTTGACTGCTCCATCCTGCGAGTTAGCAAAATGTTAATCTTGCGCCACGTGCTCTTCCCAAGATCGATGGCTAGGATGGACTCACGATTTCAAAACTCTTATTGACATTAAACTTGGCCTAACTTTATATCCCAATCACCCAATGGTCGTCGATCTTATCTGTCTAATGGATCACCTTCATTGGAAATTGATCTTTCTCACTCACTTGATTTTCTTTTATATCAGACTGCTTCAAGTGTTGCGCTTGGTGCTCACGACTATGACCTGTGAACAATTTCTTGGATGACTGGTTGAAGGCTCAGGAAAGMAGAGGACCAATGATAGAGGTAAGATAGAAGCACTTGAMTTTAGGGAAAACATGAAGGCTTAGGGCCAATACTCTTTAGGCAAGCCGAAAAAGAAAATAGGTCGATTAAACAGATGAAGGCAAMAAAAGAAAACTATAAGCCGAGAATAAAAACCTACAATCGAGTCTGCCATCAGAGGAAGAATAGGAAAAATTACAAACCTGGGTAGAAACCCCAAACCCTTAAGGTTTTGACAAGTTTATGTGATAACAGTATCCACAACAAGTATATATGCCATGTTCTCCTCCATGATTGTTTTGAGATTCTATCTTTCTGCTTCCAATTCTCTATTATGGGTGTCTCGTTGGGTCTTGATATTTATTTCAAACTCTGCATTCATCTGATCTCTTTGTTATTGTAGGGATATGTTCAAAATTTCTTTATTGAGAGCGTCAACTACTATTGAAACGTTATCGAACTTTGAAGTACGTCTTTATTTTACATCTCTTAACTCTATCTACAACTCTGTCACCTTGGTTTTGGAAATTTTTAGGGAACTGGATACTTCAAGGACGGATGAGGAATTTATTCCTACAAAAGCATGGAGTGGAGAGGCTGCTTGAAATTCATTCTCTTAAAGATCGATCCCTACCTTCCATTCTAATATTTTTCCTGCAGATGGATTAGATATGGTGCCTTCTCCTCTTTTTCTTTTGTTCAATCTCTTCTCAATACTTCCCATTTTATTATCATAATAGTAGTCTCCAATCACCACTACATTTCCCTCAAAATTCAAGGCTTTAGAAGAAAAATAAGAATCCCTTGGAATAGAATTGAGAGGAGTGTAGTCTTTAGGTGGCATCTTAACAATACCCAAATTGGGTGTTGATGGAGTGTTTTGGGTCTGACTCAAATCCTGCAATTGATGTTGTTTCAACAACTCATCTACCTTTTTCTTATCCTCGGCTTCTTCAGCTGCTCGTTTAGCTTCGGATTCATAGACCAATCTCTTGGCCTCCATGTCATCATCCAATTTCTTCACCTTGGCTTCTTAAACTTTATTCATTTGAAGTGCATCCTTTTCTGCCTTAATTTCATTTTATTTTATGATTCTTTCCTCCTAGAATTTCCTTCTTTGATATTCCTCCTTAGTCTGGAGTCTCTTTTGTTCTAAATTTTTCTCTTTTCTATATCTTTCTTCTTCTATAACGTTGTTTTTGACTTGTTCCTATTGGAGCAATATTTGGAACTGGTCAATTGTCACTCTCTTCATTTCCTCTTGTTCACATTCAAGCTCCATCTTGGCAGCATCATTGAGTAACTTCTGTAGGGATTCTCCATACCATAGTATTCCTCTAAATCTATCTTCTTCAAAATCAACTACATGGATGTTAGAGTGGGTGATCCCCACATATTTGACATGGATGACTGTAGGCTCATGTGGGTCATGGCCTTTAGGTACTCCTAGGCATAGGTGTATCTCTTACAGGGTTTCTACCTCCTTTCTTTCATGAGAGTCATTGGAAATGGTGTAATTCCATATGTAGATTGGGAAAACAAACCATATCCTTTTGCTGCTAATTAAGAGTAGTGAGATGACCCCAGACCCCATGGTTTGGTAAAAAATCTCTCTCATCAACAGATGGTCTAGGACAAAGTAGGGTAAAAGGTGTGGGGATCTAGTGGTTCCATACACCCTAATATATGAATAGTATTTACATAGGAACTAATCAGCTATACCTTTCATCCCAGTCCTAGCTTCAAAGGAAATCCTATGTCTTGGAAAACTAAAAAGAACATAGTGTAGAGGGGCAAGGAAAATATTACAAATGTCATAAAAATATTTCTTGTAATTAATGCTCCAGAGCTCAGAGTAGTACACATGAATAGGGGGTTGGTTCTAGTCCCATTTCCACTCGAGGTCAGTAAATTGCACGGAGGAATAGATAACATCAATTAGGTAGGCTGACATGGAAAAAAAAGCCTTGTTCATACATGGGATGTTCTTCATATGGACATATATGTTGAAGGCCAAGATGTCTACCCAATTGATCACTTGTCATGTTTTGATGATGGTATGGTCTAGTGGCAGCCAGTTGATCTAGAAGCATGTGATTTTCTCTTCACCATAAAGTTTGCATATCATGACTACTAACAATTTATATGGTTCCTTGAGCCTATGGGTGGGAACCAATTTTTTTCCTTGTTTGAGGGTCTCATCCTCATCGTCCCACCAATGTTTCATTAGCTTTACTAGTCTTTGTTTCTTTGGGATAATCTTTCCAAGAACGGCTCATTGAGAGCATAGGTGGAAGTGGGTAGATGGTATCTCAAGCTGATATCTTCAGGCCTTAGGGATACAAAACTCTCTCTCTATTTGTTCATGATGGTTGTGATGTTTGCATCAAATTTCTTGAAGCACCATTGTGCGGCCTCATTGTAGGGAAAAAGAGTTGGTCAAGAAGCAACCAGATGGATGCCGCTTTTTTGGATGTTCTGATGTATTTCCATATTCTCTTCGTCTGCAGGAAAATCGCCTGAATTGAAAATTCTATAGATCTCATCATATGTGGGACTGTGGTCTTCACCAATGTGGGGGGTAGTGTCTATCACCAAGGCCTCAGTTGGGCAAGAAGAAATTTCAAGCGTGGAGGCTAACTAGAAATAAACAATTCCATTTGGTCTTCTGGGATTCTGGCTCGCCATGATAGGAGGTTGATTAATCTTGCATCATCAGATTAACAAGCAAATTAACCTATAGAAAAATATGGCAAACATGAAAAGATCAACTATTAAACAGTCAAATGTAGTACCTATAATCGAGCCAAGAGAATGGATACACAGTAACACTCAGAGAATTAAAATGGAATGATGTTTACAAACTTTCGGAGGAATATTGGTCACAAGATTAGGGTTTATATCCATCAAAAGGTATTAAAACTCCTGTAAATGTGTCATAACTTGTCTGTGTACGAGAATTGTTACTAAATCCGACCTCAATCTCTACCATTAATGATAATTAAGAGAGGAGGTTTCCCAATTTCATGTATCATAGTCTATGTGGGGGTTGAATTTGAAAAGATAACCATCTTCAAATTCATAGGATTAGAGTGGGAAAACTTGTTGATAAGTTTGAGCTCCAACGAGAGGTGTATCGAAAGCATATTCCTCTTTTATATAGAGAAGTGTGTCGACCTAACTCTTGTGAAATATTGTGGGGAAGGTGAGACCCATAGAATTTGTGGCATCATAGGTCATTGCAGTAAGGTTTAAATTAAAATCTGAAGATAGGGAATTGAAGGAATATTCCCTTATCCTAGAAAGATGTGTTAAATGTGAATGCTTAAAAGGATGGAAAGAAGCTCTTAGAGTTTGGGTTTTAGAGTTCAAAAGGATGAGGGATCGTTTGGACCTCGACGAAGATGGTATCAAAGGAATATTCCTTCAATACCTTGGGCAGTGAAGGGTCTTTAAAGAAAGAAAAATATAAGTCATTCGATATCCGTAAGCAAGGAAAAAGGGCCAATCTTAAGATTCCACGAGGTAAATTCATGATCAAACATGTTGTATAGACTCGACGACGTTGAGTACATGGTAGATTTGAGTTTTTCCATTCATGGGATTCCATGTAAGAAATGAAATTTGTGCATTAGAGATATCAGAGTGTGCGGGTTAGAGTTCTGAGTGGTGTGTGGAGAGAAATACTCTAATGAGGACGATCCTGACAAACCCCTTTCTGATGGGAACATTGGAAAGGTTTCTATTAGAATGTAGGATAATGTAATATTTGTTATGAATCCATCAACACTTAGGTTAAAAGTTTGAGAGTGGGATCTATCACACCAGCTAAGTAAAACATGGATCAGGTTCTTATTGTAATAGGGAGGAACAATAAACCTTGGGCAAAAGGGTTGAATGAGGTGGGACCAGGGGAATTATTTCTGACTTCGTCGTATGGGGTTTTATTCACGAATAATTCATAGACTGTATAAGTAATATAAAAATATTCTCCATGCTCATATCTTATCAGTGAATTAGAAATGTATTCCTTGTAAAAAAAAATTGAATATAAGGAGGGGCCATTTTAAAATAAAATGGGATGTTGTGGGAGGTTGTGGGAGGTGAGACAACAAATGGTGATTGACTGAGAAGAACCAGTTATCTCTGAGTTGAAAAGAAAGTGAATTCAACCAAATCAATGGGAATTTTACCTTTAGACGGTTCATAAAGTATATAGATTGAAGACCCAACATCAATCATCCTAAGGACAAGACATAAGAAAATCATGTTACCAGTGATATTTTTCATAATTCGGGTGAGCGTTAATGGGTGATTAACACCACATAGGAATGATTATCTACCATTATATACTGAATTTTTTTTTCCATCTCTCTTTCCTGACATTGCTTCGCTGCCAGCGAGCATCCATAGCCCCGAAGAAGATGCCTTGGTATCATACAAGAATGGATCCTCTTCCAACGAGTGTCCATATCCCCAACAAGTTTACTTGTGCTTCCCACACTTTTAGTAGCCTTTTCAATTTCCTCATGATTATGATTTTATTTATTCACCTTTTTGATATATAATTTGTGTATTGCTTTTGCAACATAGGTGAAGGTGGATAGGAAGCAGGGTGATACAAGAATTACTTTGATATGCTAGTCTCATTCGACATTTCATTCGCATGGGTCCATAAACATGAATCACAAATGTATTTAGAATTAGGAGTATCAAGGGAAGTATCACTTGAATTATGTATAAACATTGAATTCATGACATTTCAAAAAACTTGAGTGGCATACATGCATGTCATGAGACTGGTCACATGATTGGACATAACTGATAGAAACCATAAAGAGGAATTGAATTTACATGTTAGAAGCTTTCTCTTGGCACATGTCAACAAGTTCCTCTTTTATGTTCCATCATCACTCATCAAGATAAATGTTGATACCAAGGCAACTCGATCACTTCAATATGGAAAGGCACTCACAGAACAAAACATTTAAATGGGTCAAATAGTCTTGATTTCATGTTGTGAAGGAAAAAGTTGGTCTGGTACAGTGAACAATAAGTTATTCTAAAATGAAAAGTGCAAAACGAAAAAGGAAAATTGAAACAAAGGCATGGAAAAATAAAAACTAGGAGAAAAATGAAGGTCGACTGGAGTGAACATAACAAGAAAAGGGAAAAGACAAAAAGAAAACTATACTATGCACAAAGCTATATCACCATAGGTGATCATGAGAAGTATCTTTTAAGGATTCGGCCATTGATAGGGAGCTCCTCCTCATCTCCCTCCAATGTTTTAATTATGAAAGTTCCAGGACTTATTTTTTGGTGACTCAGATAAGGTCCTAACCACAATTTCTAGAATTTAGTGTGTTTTCCCTTTAGTTCATTAGCTTTGTCCCAATTGAGAATGATGTATCCCTCCTAAAAATATTTATTACCTGTAGCTGAATTTTCAAACCATTTTTTGATTATTTCTTGATGGTGTCATAGGTTCATTTTATCTTTTTTCCTTTCTTCTTCTAGTTTTAACAATATGTTTAATATCTTCTACATTACTAGGCAAGCCTCATCTTGGAAATATTGGGCTAGTTGCAGGGCAGGTAGGTACAGTGGCTTCTTTTCCATAGACCAAGAAGAAAGGAGAATTACCAATGGATGATTTGGGAGTCACTCTATCATCCCATAGGGAGTTCTTAAGGGTGAGGCACCAATTTCTTTGATGATCATGGAAAATTTTCTTGAGAATTTTAATGAGGTTCTTATTAGTTGAATCTATCAAACCATTCCCATGTGGATAGTAATTTGCTGGACACTTAACCTTAATATTCCATTCCAGAGAAAATTCATTCAATTTTAGAGAACAAAAAAATTTGGCATTATCAAAGAATAATGATTAAGGAATTCCAAACCTGGTGATAATATGAGATTAAAGGAACAAAGTCACTTGGTTTACGTTGATTTTCTTCAAGGGAATTTCTTCACTCCATCTAGTGAAATAGTCAGTAGTTGTCAATATGTATTTTTGTAGTTGGGAAGAGTTAGGATTGATTTCTCCAATTATGTCCATCCACCATTGTTTAAAGGGGCGTTCAATGATCACAACCTGTAGGGGGAAAACATCTTTATTTTCTCTCCTAGATGACTTTTTGCATTGTTGGGATTTCCTTGCATATGCATGAAAATATTTGAATAAAGTGGGCCAATAATAGCCATATCTGAGGATTTTGTGAGAAGTGGTGTCTCCATTGTAATGTCCACCAACCAGTCCATCAAGAAGTTCAAATAATACCTTTTTTTGTCCCTTGTCTCAAGACATCTCAGAAAAAACACCATCATATTTTTTTATGCACATCATTCCTTGGATGAGATGATACTGAGCAGACTTGAGTATGAGGGAGATTTTATTTTTAGGATATAGATAATTCAGGGCTGGCCCATGAGTTAAGTAATATTTCATTTCATAAAACCATTGGTCATAGTTAATATGGATGTAACCGACCTCTCTTGCATACAATTCTTGATCATGATACAAAGAATCTTCATGTAATTCATCACTTGTTGATACAATAGCCAGTTTGTATAGCCCTTGGCCTTTGACGATTTTCATAGGATTAATATCCAGGTTTTATTCCTGTAAAGATGCAATCCAATTTTATTTCTTTTCTACTAAGTCTTTCTATACTAGGAGATTCATGACAACATGGTAAGGAACAATAATTGTGGTCTTAGATTTGAGAAAGAACGGCTTGAAATGTTTGACAACTTTGAATAGAATGTAGGCTTGTTTATCCACTTCTTGGTAGTTTAGTTCTACTCCTTGTAAGATAGAACTCATAAAATCCACAATGAATTCATCTTCTTCTTGGTTTTTCTGCATTAAAACAACTACAAATGTGATGTCAGAAGCGAAGGTGTAGAGGATGAACACTCGACTTAATTTTAGGCTTAAAAATGCAGGAGCTTGCACTAAGTCAGCTTTGATATTATTGAAAGATTATTTTTATTTGGATCCCCATATGAATTCGGTGTTCTTTTTTATCATGTATTGCATGGGTTTTATTGTTTCGACAAAGCTAGGGATGAATCATCTCACAAAAATTATCCTTCCAAGAAATGACTGCATTGATTTTTTTTTATGAAGGGGAGGAATCCTGGCAATAAATTCATCTCTCTCAGGTTCAATTTTCATACCATGTTTGGAAAGAGTGAACCCTAGCAGTTTGTCGTCATCGACAAAAAAAAAAGAGTTTTTAGGGTTGAGAGAGATGCCATATATTCTGCACCTATTTAATGATTTATTCAAATGATTTATATGGTATTTTATGTCCCCTAAGAATATAGTAACATCATCAAGATACACCACAACACAATCTCCAAGTAGACCCCTGAAGGTGATGTCCATGGCGCTCTAGAAGGTCACTCTGACATTGGTAAGACCAGATGACATCTTCATGTAAGCATATGTTCCCCACTTAGTACGAAATTTTGTTTTTTAGTTGATCCTCATGGGCCACTAAGACTTGGTTATAACCATAAAATCTATCTAAAAGAGAGAGCATCTCAGAGCTTGTTGTGGCTCACCTCCCGCAACAACCCATTTTAATTTTTTAAATGCCCCCCCCTTTTTTATTCTTAAATTTTTCTTACAAGGCATACATTCCTACTTCACTAAGGAGGTATGAGCATGAAAAATATTTTTCTATCACTTACATAGTCTATGGATTCTTCGTGAATAGAATCCCATAGGACACAATCATAAATATTTCCCCTGATATCACACTCTTCAACCCTTCTACCCTAAGTTTATCGTTCCTCCCTCTCACAATAAGAACTTGATTCTTGTTTTACTTAGCCAGATTGATATATATCTCTCTTTCACTTTCATCCTAAGTCATGATGGATTCAGAAAAAACCTCACAATATCTTTCATTCCAACAAAAACCTTTCCAATGTTCTCATCGGAAAGGGGTATGTCAGAATCATCTTCATCAAAGTATTTCTCTACACACACCACTTAGGACTTCGACCCTCTCTCTCTGATAGCTCTGACACAAATTCCACTCCTTATGTGGCATCCCATAGTTAGACATATTTGAATCCAACGTATACTCAACACCTTCGAACTGATATGACACATTTAGTCATGACCTCACCAGGTGGCATCTTAAGATTGGCCCCTTTTCTCATTTATGGATCCTAAATTAATTATCTTTTTGGGGACTCTTCACTACCCAAGGTATCAAAGGGAATATTCCTTCAATACCATCCTTACCTGATTCCATCTGGTCCCTCATCCTTTCGAACTTCGAAACCCAAACTCTGAAAATGTCTTTCCAAGCCTTTCAACTTTCATGCTTGGCACATCTTTCTAGGATAAGGGAATATTCCTTCGATGCCCTATCTTTGGATTTTGATTTAAACCTTAACTCAATGAATTCTGATGTCACAACTCCCATGGGTCCCACCTTCTCCAAAATGGTGCACATGTGTCATATCGACACACCTTTCTAGATAAAATAGGAATATGCTTGTGATTCCCCTCCCATCAGAGGTCAAACTCGTCCTTTGGTTTTCCCACTCTGATCTTATGACTATGATGGTTATCTTTTCAAATTTAAATTGTCATATACTCCAATACATGGATCTAGGAAACCGCCTCTCTTAATTAGCATTAATGACAGAGATTGAGGATGAGTTTACTAACAACTTTCGTACACAGACAAATTATGGCACATTTACGGGTGTTTTAATACCTTTTAATGGCAATAAACCCTTATTTTACGACCAATATTCTTCCAAAAGTTTGTAAATGTTGTTTTACTTTTATTCGCTAAGTGTGCCCTGTAATAGTTTCCTCGACTCAATTACAAGTACTACATTTTACTATTTAATAATTTCTCTTTTCGTGTTTACCATATTATTTCTCCCATAGGTTAATTCGCTTATTAATTTGATGATACATGATTAATCAACCTCATATCATGGTGATCCAAAATCCCAGAAGACCAAAGGGATCTATTTATTTCCATCCAGCCTCAACACTGAAAACGTGGTCTCGCCCAACTGAGGCCTCAGTGACAGAAACTACCCCCCACATTGGTGAGGACCACATTCTTGCATATGAGGAGATCTATATAATTTTCAACTTCAGATATTTTCCTGTAGATGACGAGGACATGGAAATATATCAGAACATACAAAAAAGGGGAATCCATCTAGTTTCTTCCTAACCAAATCTTTTCCCATACAATGAGGTTGTGCAATGATGCTTCAAGCAATTCGACGAAAACTCTGCAACCATCGTGACAAAATAGGGGAAGCGTGTGGTCTCCCTAAGGCCCGAAGACATCAGTTTGAGATACCATCTACCCACTCCCACATGTGTTCTCAATGATCCATTCTTGAAAGGATTCACCCAAGAAAACAAAGGACCAGTGAAGCTAATGAAAAATTGGTGGGATTATGAGGACGAGATCCTCAAATAAGGACAAAAGTTGGTCACCACCCACAAGCTCAAGGAACCATATAATTTTTTAGTATACATTATATGCCAAATTTATGGAAAAAACAAAATCACACACTTGGAGACCGATTGGCTTCCACTAGCCCATACGATCGTCAAAATAAGACAATTCTTGAACTGGGCAGACACCTTAGTATTTAACATTTTTCTCCATATGAAGAACATCCTAGGTATGAAAAATCCTTTTTTTTACATGTCTTCCTACCTAATTGATGTTATCTTCTCCTTCGTGCAATTTCCTGACCTAGGGTAGAACTAGGATAAAACCAACCCCCTATTCATGTGTACTATTCTAAGCTCTAGAGAATTATTTATAAGAGACATTTTTATGACATTTGTAATCTTTTCCTCACCCCTCTACACTCTTTTCATTTTTTTTATCCAAGACATAGAATTTCCTTTGAAGCTAGAACTGGGATGAAGGGGATAGGTGACTGGTTCATATGTAAATACTATTCATATATTAGGGTGTAAGGAACCACTGGAGATCCACACATTTTACTCTACTTTGTCCCAGATCGTTTGCGGATGAGAGAGCTTGCTTACCAAACCACACGTTCAGGGGTCACCTCTCTACTCCTAATTAATAGTGAAAATATCTGGTATGTTTTCCCAATCCACATAGGGAACTACACCATTTCCAATAGCCCACATGCAATAAAGGAGGAAGAAACTTTGTCAGAGCTACATCTACCCCTAGGAGAGCCTAAAGGCCATAACCCACACAAGCTTGCAATCAATCATGTCAAATATGTTGGGCTCACCTACTCCAATATCCATGTAGTTGACTTTGATGAAGATAGATTTAAAGGAATACTATGGTATGAAGAAGTCCTTCAGAAGTTACCCAATGATGCTACCAGGCATGATCTTGAATGTGAATAAGAGGAGATGAAGAGAGTGACAATTGACCAGTTCCAACTATTTCTCCAGTAGGAACGTGTTGACACCAACATTAAATAGAAAGAAAAAGACAGAAAAGAAGAAAATTTGGAACAAAAGAGACTCCAGGTATAAGAAGAATATCAAAGAAGACAAGTTGAGGAGGAAAGAATCAGAAAATAAAATGAACTTGAGGGAGAACAAGAGACACTTCAAATGAATAAAGTTGAAGAATCCAAGGAAAATAAATTGGATGATGAGGCAGAGGCCAATATATTAGCTGATGAAACCAAAGATAAATGGGAAGCTGAAGAAGTTGAGGCCAATAAACAGGTAGATGAGTCATTGAAACAATAATAGTTGAAGAATTTGAGTCAGACCCCAAACACTCCATCAACACCCAATTTGGGTATTGTGAACATTCCACGTCAATACTACACTCCTTTCAATTCTATTCCAGTAGATTCTTCTTTTTCCTCTCAATCCTTGAATTTTGAGGGAATTTTGGTCTCTATTGGAGACTATTATTATGACAATAAAACGAGGAGTATTTAGAAGAGATCAAGTAAAATAAAAAGAGGAGAATACAGTAGATCCAAGTTGTTTGTAGGGAGAATATTAGAATGGAAGGTAGGTCTTGATCCTGAAGAGAATGTTGTTTAGGAATCCTCTTCCCCCCATAGTTTTGCAGGACTAAATACCACATCCATCCTCGAAGTAGCCAGTGCCCTAAACACTGCCAAAACTAGGGTGACAGAATTAGAGAAAAAATTAAGAGATGTTAAAGATAGGATTACTTCATAGTTTGATAACGCTACAAGAGTAGATGACACTCTCAATACAAAAACTTTGAACATATCCATACAAGCATAGAAAGATCATATGAATGTGGAGTTCAAAATAATGATTAATACCTAGCAGGACACCCACAATAGAGAATTGGAAATAGAAAGAAAAAATCTCAAAGCAACCATGGAGGTAAAATGGACATCTACATTTATTGTGGATATTATCAAAACCCGGGAAGTAGATATTAATGATAAATTTGCAACTAAGAAGAAAGGATTCCTTAATCTGCTCAGTAACATACAAACTGGTTGAGAAGAACCACTCAGGCTAAAAAATAAATTGGTAGAAATTCAAGGAAGGTATCAGGGATCCCATGAGGCCGTAGAGAAGATGCTCGGCTGGAAATATATGTGGGAAGCTCCACCCACTACACTACCAGTATACTCCGATAGAGAAAGACTATGATATTAGATATTCGTTGACTTGTAAACCCATTTTCAAGAATGTACAGGACACCCAAAAGGAAACAATTGATTCTTGCATAAGGTTATGGAACATATCGAGTGATCTCATGGAATAAATTAAGATGCAGTTKTTGTTCCCTATTTATGAAGAAAAACCTACCAACGCAAGTATTGTTGAGGTGGAAGAAAGCAAAGAAATTATCCAAACAAGCATACAAAGGTTAAATCAAATTGAAAGAGAATATTTGGAGGAACACCTGTTAATACCTACCYGACTCACCAGTAAATCCAACACTTTGTTAAAAATGCAGCAAGGGAGTTACATCAAGAAATATTTGCCAAAGTTTTCAATGGAGAGTTAATCATGGAGAAATTACAATCAGGAAAACTAGAGGACATTATGAAAGATTATTCCCTCTAGGAAAAATATTAGGATCAAATGAAGGGGCAGAGCATCTCATGATGATAAAATTTCATAACTTTATCTAGATGTCTCCTTTCTCTGCTATCATTATCTTGTTTTCTGATTTGGAACATGAAGAACCATTTTGTAAATTGACCCTAATTTCATAATCACAATATCATCATGTAAACAGTCACTCCTGATTATAAAAGGGAGGACTTCCCATAAGAAAGGGATTTTGGTTTCTGGATGTAGCGAGAAAATATTTTTACTGCATGTGAATTTAAACCTGAAGACATTTTTTGATATTGTGGTGTTAATGTGTACAAATCTAACTATTCAATTTATGCATGTTTATTTTTGTAGTATGTGAATGATGGTTTATGAACTATTTTCGAATTTATGTTCTCATTTTCATAGTCACTGTGATTTTCAAATTGAGTACAACAACAGTGTGATGCAGTTAATTAATCATTTACTTGATTCTAATTTGTTATGTTTTTAAACATTCATGTTACTTGTATTATGAATTTATTCTATGCAAGTAATATTAATATCCACTATATTTAGCCTTTTTAGTTTTCTCTTGATCGGGACAGGGTAGTATAAAATATAATAGAGACTTCATCTTATAACTATGATCATTCATCTTAGCTTAGAACTAGTTAGTTAGTATTTTCATTTTTAATTCATTTGAGAACCTCTAGTTCTCAAATTCATATTTAGTTAGTATATTAGTTAGATTGGTAACCAGGCTAAAATCTGGTTGGAAATGCTATTTCAAACGAGCGTGGGTCTAATTGGGACCTTCCATCGTTCATTTTCCCTATTATGATTGAACGAGTCATTTTGGCCTGTCAACAGAAATGGTGCTAGAAGGAGGACCTGGAAAATGAATGCTTGCAAATATAAACTCAAGCCCCTCCTATTCTATTCCTCAATAAAACATTTCTTTTTCAAGTGATTTCCAAAACATTCTCCATGAGAACAATTTCCTTCCTCTGGAGTACATTGTGAACATTTCAGATCAGGTCAGCATTCACTGCACTTCTTCTCATCCCAAAACTACCTTTTCTTGTCCATGGCCTCGTATCCTAACAATCTTAGAGATTGACGCCCTAGTCAGAGAATCAAGTGAACGTACCAACCATTCCCTAACCAAGAAAATTAGTAGATAGATTAAAAAACTTCCCATAGAATACTCTCTTCCCTAAAATTAGGAAGGCCTTCGCAATACAGAACCCTTATTCACTGACCCAAAATCCTATCGAGGAAACCCTTTATTTGGAACCCTAGAGAATCACATGACTGAAGACGCTTATGATTATCCTGAGATTTCTAACTCTGATATTGAATATTATTTTTTAGTTGGTGGATCAGGAGGTAGACCACCCTCTCCTCCTAAATCACCACCTTACACTCCAATAAACGAGTTGAAAGAAAACTTCGAATAAAGATACAAGTCTGAGAGCGAACCCAAAAATAACCCACATCATATTATTGTATATCAACCCCCAAACCTGGCTAGAGAAAATGCAAACCAAAATCCACCTCCCTCTCAGGAATGGTTATTTTTTGACATGGTCTTTGTACCGGAGATTCAACATGACATTCCCAGACACCCTAATATGCTCCTACCAAAATTCGATCTTGAAAAAAAAGATTCAGTCGAAAACAACATAAATAAATTTCTGCTAGGTATTAGATTACAGTGCAATCGACATGATGACGTTGTTTTTCATTTGTTTCCCCTTAAATTTGAAGAGAAATCATTGACCTGGTACTGCTCTCTAGAAGAATTCTCCATTACCAATTAGAGAACCTTCGAAAACATTTTTCTTAGAAATTTTCGAGAGTCAAGATGGATTTGAAAAAATTAGTGACTTATTACAATCAATGTTTCCTTACTCTATTGAAACAAATCCCACATGCCTCTAAACTGGATGAATATATAACTATTGAATTTTACACCTATGTTTTACCAATGTCCATGGAAATGTATGTAAAAAACTCTGAGAAAGTCACTCTAGAATAAGATTTCTAGGGGGCCGTTAAATTCGAAAAACATATGATGAGTTTAAAAGGAAGTTCTAACTCTGATCCTTAAAGACAAAGGTAAGGGTAAAGCATTTGTTTCCAAACCCACTAAATATAAAAATCCTTCTGATTCAATGGATATGGAATCTCTTCAGAGCATCATTAAGAAATTATTCAATGATCTAATAGACTTGAAAAAAGGTGGTGGAGAAGGATACTCTAGCCATAAAACATTCTTTAGGTCCCCCCTCAAGAAATATAAAAGAACTCCACCAACCAACAAAACCACCCCTTCTAAAATGGAAGGAATTAACATGGAAGGTATTCTCTAGGATATCCAAACCTAGGAAACAAAGAATATGACTGAAGTTTATGAAGAAGGAGAAGAAAGTCAGGAAAAACAAGAACAAACTCAATAATATAAAGAGCCTGAAGAGAAACAATTAAATTCATTTTTGGATATTGTTGATGGTGTAGATGAAGAAGAAGTTGAATAGGTACACATGTCCCAAAATGTTGTTACTACCAGGAGTGCCAGCAAGAAGTCTTCTGATGACAACCCCGGTTCTGTTAATCCTACTTCTCCCACCACAACCATTATCAAACAATCATCTTCTCCAACCAACACTACTCCTAATCCCTCCAAGACCACATATTCCAATCCTAAAATGATCAATCAAACACCAAAACCTAATGCTTCATCCAAACACTTGGTCAGGTTGGAATATGATTTCCTAGAAGATATGAAGAAGACTAAAGCTAACATTTCCTTGTTTAAGATTATGAAGATTCCACAAATTCAAGAAAGTTTTATTAAAACTCTTCATGGGAAAACTTTCACTAGCATGAAAGAAATTAACATTGGAACAAAGAAGGGAACAACGAAGGAAAGTTCTTCTAACAATAAAACTCCATATTAGAGTCAAATAACGAAAAATGCATTCCTAACTAGACAAATGTCAAGATCTACCACCCCACCTTTCCTCATTACTTTTGAAATATTTAATAGGAATGTTCATAACTATATGGTAGAGTCAGGAACCCCATATAATGTCATGCCCCTCAATATCTACGAGAAGCTTAATGTCAAACATGAACCATATGAAATTTATATTATTTAGTTAGACAAAAATAGTGTTAACATTATTGGGGAATTAAAAAATGTCTTGATTGGGATGTTTGCTAATACAAAAGTTCATCAAACTATTTATTTAATAGTAGTAGACATACCTGACAACTATGGTATGATTTTAAGTCGGGATTGGTAAGCTACGTTGATTGGTTACTTTTCTACTGATTGGTCTCATTTATGGATCCCTTATAATAGTAAAATGACTCAGATCAGGATTGATAGGAAGAGGTATATGAAACATGTTTTTACTCTCCTGAATGATCCAAATCGACTGGTAATGTTTAACAACTCAATTTTGGGTAATTATTCATATGAGACATTTTTTGGGAATTTTAAAGTTGAAACATCATCTCTTTTGGAATCTAACACACAATATGAAATCCTTCATTTCACCCAGATTCTTGAACCCAATTGTAATCTAATATATCCAACTAACAGTTCATTTGATGTACAACCTAACATATTTTCTAAGGATAGACTAGAAATGATGGTTAACTCTACTAACCCCACCAAAACAAAAAAAATATGAAAAATTAAAAACAAATGTTATAACAAAGGAAGGGGATCCTAACATGTGGACACTATTTTTTTATGGATCCAAATATTTAGAAGGTGCAGGTGTTGGTTTCATATTGAAATATCCAAAAGGAAGAAAGACATTAATTGCATGAAAATAGAATTCCCATGCACCAATAATACTGCCAAATATGAAGCTTTATTACAAGGACTAAGAAAGGCAACATATTTGAAAGATGATAAAATCAAGGTGTTTGGTGATTCTAAAATTATCATAAAACAGGTAAGGAGCACCATTCATTGTCTTTCAATTAATTTGAAACATTATCAATTAGAGGTTTAGTAATTGATCAAATCCTTTGTTGCATTTAATATTAGTTATGTACCTCATTCATTGAATTGTGATGCCGATTTGCTAGCCCATATAACATCTAGGTTAATGACCTTATATGGATTGCTGACTGACACTTTCTCTATTGAACTTCTGTAAAAGCCTTCAATTCCTAAAAACATCACTAATTGGAGAGTCTTTGACGATGACCATCAACTTATAAAATTCTTACATCTCAAAGATACTTTCAAAGAATCTATTATAGATGAAGACTAGCATGACCAAATGGTTAATATAGATATTATTGATCCATCTCAATCAAATGACCCATTAGGTTCAGCCAACGCTATCCCTAGGAATATAGTGATATTGGAAAAATCTATGATCTTCAAGACAAATTCAAGAAAGTCATCGATGGGAAAAAACAATAGTTCATCCATGCAGTTTGAAGTGGTGAACTTGGGGAAAAATACCACACCTCAAAACATTAATCTGGGAAAAATTGTTCTCGTGAACAAAAAACGTCTTACATCAAATTATTCCAAGAATACAAAGACATAGTTTCCTAGACCTATGAGGATCACAATACATATGACACCAAAATCATACAACAAATCATTCCCATGAAGCCTTAAACAAAGCCATTTCAAAAAAATATTAGAAATATGCACCCCAGCCTCGAGACTCAAGTCAAAGTAGAATTGAATAAGTTATTGGCTACCAAGATCATATTCCCAGTCAGGCATACACAATGGATCTCCAACTTAGTACCAATAAGGAAAATTAATGGGGATATAAGGCTTTGTATTGACTTCACGAATCTGAACAAAGCCTCAGAGAAAGATAATTACCTGGTGCCTCTGATGTAACAAATTATGTTGTGTGTTTCTGGCTATGAGATTCTCTCCCTTTTATATGGGTTTTCTGGTTATAACCAAGTTGTAGTGTCCCATGAGGATCAACTATATATAACTTTCTGGACTAAGTGAGGAACATATTCTTACATGAAGATGTCATTTGGTCTCATCAATGTTGGAGAAACATTATGGAGGGCCATGGACATTTCCTTCAGGGATCTACTTGGAGAATGTGTTGTGGTGTATCTTGATGATGTTATTATCTTCTCAAAGGACATACAATACCATACAACACATTTGAAGAAAGTATTCAATAGGTGTAGAAGATATGGCATCTCTCTCAACCCTAAGAAATCTATTTTTTTTGTTGATGAAGGAAAATTGCTAGGTTTCATTGTTTCCAAGCATGTTATGAAAATTGAACCTGAGAGAACTGAAGTGATTGCTAAGATTCATTCCCCTCACAAAAATAAATCCTTGCAGTAATTTATGGGGAGGATAAATTTTGTGAGACGATTTGTCCCCAACTTTGTTGAAATAGTAAAACCCATGCAAAACATGATAAAAATG
This sequence comes from Picea mariana, assembly GCA_032191745.1. NCBI lineage: Eukaryota > Viridiplantae > Streptophyta > Pinopsida > Pinales > Pinaceae > Picea > Picea mariana. Next base: position 489,921 of record JASDQU010101564.1, on the reverse strand, counting down.
AATGATGAATTCAGATGGGGATCTAAATAAAAAGAATCTTTTGATAAGATCAAAGCAGACATAGTGAAATCTCCTACAATTTTTAGCCCAGAGTTCAATCAAGAGTTCATCCTCTACACCTTCATTTCTAACATTGCATTTGTAACTGTTTTAACATAGAAGAACCAAGAAGGAGATGAATTCCCTATGGATTTTATGAGTTCTAGACTACAAGTGGCATAATTAAAATACCTAGAAGTGGATAAATGAGCCTATACTACATTTAAAGTTTTCAAACAATTCAGTTCGTTCTTTCTCAGATCTAAGAGCAAAGTTATTGTTCCTTACCCTGCTGTCATGAATCTCTTGTGTTTGACAACACAGGTATTCCAACAGAGGATGAACACCTTCATTAACTATTCACATAACCAGATCAAAGATCAACACATTAATATTTTGACATGGTAAAATCCCTATGGGGAAACATCCATGACCCCAACCAATGCAGCCACTTGGAGCAATTTATTAATGCAAAAGAAAAAGATTACAGAGAGATTTTACAAGAGATTTTCTCACAATAAATCATCGACAAATGACCCTTCATTCTCTTTAAATAGAGATCATTGACCAATTGGGTGTTAAGCCACAGATCAGTGTAGTCGTTAAGATCGCAGAGAATATGAACTGTCAGATCACTCTATGTCAGGAACATATCGTGACTATAGGATTTTCTAACTACAAATGCATACTAATTCATACTAAAGAAACACACTATGAAACACACTTTCACCTAAAGACACATTAGACCAAATAGATATTAACTAACTCATAAGTGTCTAAATATCTTAACATCCCCCCTTAAAAACAACTTGGGATAGGATTGAAGAATTTACAATAATGACACAATAGGAGAAGGAAGGATGAATTAGAGCCTATCCCCCCTTAATGACAACTTCCTAAACTCCTAACATAGATTGAAGTTTGGAAAAATTTTCTTCTGTAAGAGACTTTGTGAAAATGTCTACAACTTGATCTTTTGTAGGGAAAAAAAGAACTTCAATAACTTGATCATGAAAGATCTTTCTAATGAAGTGCATGTGTAGTTTGATGTGTTTGTTGAGCTGATGTTGAAATGGGTATTTGGCAAGCTTGATGGCACTCTGATTGTCACACCAAAGGCTAGTCGGATGCTGTTGATGGAATTCAAACTATGAAAGGATTTGTCAAAGCCACAAGGCTTCCTAACTTGCATTTACCATTGATCGGTACTCTACTTTTGCTAAAGAAAGTGAAATAGCTTGTTGTTTCTTATAGGCCCAAGTGACAGGTCCTGAACCAAGGCTGAAAACATAACCTATAGTAGAATTCTAATCATCAAGGTTGCAAGCCCAATCTAAATCAATGAAACCAACTAATAAAGGAGTCCCTCCAGAACTGTAATGTATCTCAAACTGAACTTCACCCCAAACATATCGAAGTATCATTTTAGTTGCTTTCCAATGGATTTGATGGGGTGTTTTCATATACCGGGAAACAAGATCAACAAAAAAATAAAGATCATGATAGGTGTGATTCAAGTATAAGAAGATACCAACTAACTGATGATACAAGGTGGCATCAACTTTGGGAGAAGTACAGGTGGCAACAAGATTGACTCCAAAATGTAAGGGATAAGGGGTTGGTTTACAATATTCCATGTGAAATAGAAGAAAGATTTCACAATCATACTTAGACTGGGAAAGAAAAATTCTTTCATTGGTTTGCAAAACTTGGAGGCCAAGGAAATAGTGCAAAAGGCGTAAGTCTATCATTTCAAATTTCTTCCTAAGGATGGTTCTCACATGGTTTAAAAGTTTTGAGTCACTACCATTAAGGATAAGGTCATCAACATAAAGGACAAGGATTATGAGATGACTTCCTACTTTCTTTGTATAGACATTAGGATCAGAATGACATATAGAAAATCCAATGTCAATAAGAAGGTTGTACATTTTGTCATACCAAGCTTGAGGATCTTACTTAAGACCATAAATAGATTTTATAAGAAGCCAAACAAGGATAGATTCATTCTGTACATAGCTAGGAGGTTGTTTGATGTATATTTCTTCTTGCAAATCCCCATGTAAGAAGGATGATTTAACATCCATCTAATGGACCTCCCATTTATGTGAGGCAATAAGGGAAAGAACAAGGCAGATGGAATTCATTTTGGATACTGGGGCAAAGGTTTCATTATAGGAAATTACTTCAACCTAGGAAAAGACTTTGGAAACTAATCAATCCATGTTCCTTTCAACACTTCCAAATGATGCATACTTAGTTTTGTAGACCCATTTACATCTCACATGTTTTCTTCATTTTGGAAGAGGTACAAGATCCCAAGTATCATTCTCCATTAAAGAATGATACTCTTCATTCATTGTTGTATCCCAATCTGGATGACATGAAGCTTCTGCAAATGTCTATAGATCACGAGTCTCTGAAAATTGATCCAAAAGAGAAGATGCTCACTGGAACTGAGAATGTGTCTGATGCTAATATGAAGGATCACTGAAAATATCACCAGTTGCTTCTCATGTTGAACAGAACCATCTAGGAAGCGGTGGTGCTGGTGTTGGTTTAGGTTCTTGTGCCTTCTTGTGCCTTCTTGAACCTAAACCAACACCTATCATGCTCCTATCATATGACATGTATGTTCATTATCTATCAATCATGCATCAACATATATGATGCCCATAGAAATATGGGAAAAAAGTAAGAACTTTGTTTGTTCAAAACTCTTTTAAAACTCATCCACTTAAGCCTTTGCTAATGCAACTACCTTTGACCACATTTTTTTTCCCCCTTCTTCATGTGTGGACATTTCCTTGCATAATGTCCAAACTTGTGACATGCAAATAACTTGACTTTTCTCATGTTCTTCTTCTTCTTTCCATATTGAGCGGACGACTCTCCACTGGAATTATTCTTGAACTTTCCCTTCCTTTCCGGAATGGAAAGATAAAATTTCTCATCACGGATCCTCTTCAAACCATCCCTGGACTCTAACTGAGTCTCTTCTTGAATACAACCAGTTCATAGTCTATCAAACTATGACACTGTCTCTCGTGCACAGATCCCCTGCACAAAAGTTTTCCAATACTTGGGAAGACCTCTCAACACTACATTCACCAACTCGACATCCCGTATTGTCGCACTAATCATCGCAAGATGATCTCAAATATGTGTAATATTCATAAGATAATTCACAATTGTTTCCTCACTAGACACCCTAACAATGTGAAGCTAGTTCTTCAAATGTAGCAACTTTCATGTATTCTTGTTTTGGTATAGAACTACCAAAGCATCATACATTTCCTTGGAAACTTTCTTCTCATAAATGTGTGGAATCAAGTGATCCTTTACCGATTCTAGCAACACCCTCTTGGCCTTCACTTCCTTCTTCTTGTGAACTACCAATTCCTGCGGATATGTAGGATCTGCAACCACATCCTAAAAATACTCTTTGAGGCCATTCTCCTATAATAGAAGAATAATCATTGACTTCCAAGTATGGAAGTTTTCTCCCTCTTCTAACCGATCCTCAATATTCAATGTGTTCACCATATTCAATATTTGATCTGATAATCCTCTACTGGAACTGTAAGTTTTAAACCTGCGAAGTAAAGCAATGCATATATATTCTTAAGCAATATAGAAATTAATCAATGGCTCATACACAGAATACACAGAGATTTTTACCGGAAACCCTCAACCGGGAAAACCTTTCTTATTTTCATTATATCGAATTTCACCATTCGCCATACAATATATACAATGTTTTTAGGTATTTCTTAGATACCAAAACCCTAATCCCTTAATCCGGGATTAATTTACAAATCAGCTAAAAATAGCAAAAATGCCCCCAAAAAAAATTTCGGGGCGTTGCCCCGAACGTTGCGCGTACTTGGGGCACTGCCCCGAACCCCGTCGGCCCCGGGCTGCCGCCCGGTGCCGAACACTGTGCGTAACCAGGGGGGGGGCATGCCTGCCCCCCCCTGGGACCCCCCTAGGAAGCGCCCGGCGCAACGACATAGCTCTAGGTGAAGGGATCGTCAGACGCAGTTGTCGTATCTGATGCACCCACACACACACACATGCAAAGAATATAACACATACCCAACATTCTCCCACTTGTTGTTTTCTTTGCATCCAGGGGTCCAGGGGAATATATAGTCAACAATCCAGGGTAGCAATGCCCATTGTTACTCTACACCAAGAGAACTTTTTTGTGCTCACAGACTTTGTCAATGAATCTGCAGCATTCTTCAAAGTGTCAACCTTTTCCAGCAACACCTTCTTTTCCTCAACCATGTCTCTCACAAAGTGATACTGAACATCAATATGCTTTGTCTT
>JASDQU010101564.1:430277-472316 GCA_032191745.1 Picea mariana | reverse complement strand
AGAGAGAGAGAGAGAGAGAGAGAGAGAGAGAGTTTGTAGGATCTATAGAGGTTGAGATTATGCAAAAATCATGAATGTAATCAATTTATATGATGAATAAATACAGAGTTGAGAGATAATCCTTCATCTTATGTTCTCTACTTTTTTATGTGTGTTTATGAATGATGTTGTTATATTTCATAGACTAGACTTAGTTTATGGATTGATTACGGTGCAATATCCATGAATCCCTAGGATAATATCTATAATAATCACACACATACATAAGCTAAAAGAAGGAGAAATGACACAGATACATGCCTCCCTTCCCCTTACTCATGCAGAAGCCTGGTTCCTACAGTCCCTATAGATACCTCAGGTGAGACTTCATCTGCGCAAGCAGGTGATGCCAAAAGGGTTGATATATTGTGGGTTTTGTTGGTCATAGTTAACCATAACCTTGGTTCTTACAAACCATGCACACACCAGAGTATCCCAACAAATGTTTTTTTTGCTGGGAACAAGACATTGTGACTAAGGAGATGTTTTTGAGGCCGAATAAGAAGGGTATCACAGACTGGTTGGAACAAAAAGAACGGGAATTTGCATGACAAGAGAATAGGAACCGTCAGATAAGTGACAAGAAATGGATAAAAAAGTATGTGTTCATGGATCTGCATGAAATTTTCTTTGGTGAATATCTAACAATTATGACCAAGTAGCTAGAAAGGTTGGAAGAGAAGACATGAAGGTTTAGGGTTGTGGTGCCAAAGAATTGGAATCCTGAAGTGGTAGGAAAACTGAATTTTGTAAATAACCCAACTACTCGACCAATTGATTTTTGGTTAGATAGTGTACTAGGGGGTTATGTTATAGAATTCTCAGTAGATTGCATTCAATCATACAATATTGCAGAAACAATTTTTTTCAAAAGTTCGCATGAAAGGTTCTTGAAATTTTTGAATACATGGATAAAGATGTTGTTATTTGAAAAACATGTGATGATTATGAAGTCCGATAGCTAAAATGCCTTTGCACACATAGGGGGAGCCAGAGGATGACAGAAGAATAATCTGAGAGAAGGAAGAAATGAACAAGGAAGGAAGGGATTAGGGATGCAAGAAGGAATCATACTAGAGGAAGAGTACAATTTTGGAGAATTGTGTTGAGGAAGAAGGTACAAGAGGAAAAAGAATAGGATTGGGAGAGAAGGGAAACACAATGAGCCGAAAGAAATACAACCTTGCATGTAAGTCCAAATAGTGGAGATACCATATGTAGGAGGAAAAGAAGAAGGGTCTCACTCCAGTCCAGTAATAGAGGAGCCAATAAGTCCTACTTAGACAAGATCCTATGCTGAATCCACAATCCCATGTGCGTGACCATAATAAAATATAACAGTTGAATATTTTTCAAAATCCATCATAGTTAGTCAAGTATTACAGAGTAGTAGTAGTCAGAATAGTGGGAGCAATGTGCAGAGTCAAAGTCAGAATCCAAGTCCAACGACATCACCAAGAGGAGTGACTACACAATCCAACATGGTGGGAGTATATAATAGTATTAGACTTCCTTAAATCAAGGGAGTGGGGTCAGATGATCCAAAACAACAATTGTTTGTGTGTGAAAAAATTTGGGTCGCTAAAAACATATAGGATGATGCCGTAAAAATTGCGCAGTTAGCAACAAAATTTAGAGGTCGTGTGTTGGTATGGTATATGAAGTTACAAATCATTACTCCTACAGGAAAGGCCATGACTCTGGAAGAGATAAAGAAAGCACTATTAAAGGAGTTCAAAAATTCAAAATCAGAATCATAGTACATCATCGATCTAAAAGAGATCAAACTGGTACAAACAGAGTTTGTATGGGAGCTTGATCAGTGCTTTAAGGATGTAATGGGGAAATTGAATTTCCAAATTATAGATCAACAATATCAAGAGTGGTTTATTTTTCGACTTATACCATACATTTAGAGGCCTTTGATTCAACAAAAGGTTATGTTGGAGCTTGAGGAGATAGATATTGCAATGAAACTAGAGGAATTGTTGGTAGTAGACACAGGAGGAATGGCACAGGTTCATATGAAGTTGGTTGCATTAACAATCCATTTGGTCTATATTACCAGGTGAAGGGAGAAACAAGAACAAGTGTGGTGTACCAAATGCAGGACAAAGGGCCATCACAAGGACGAATGCCCAACATTCATGCAGTATTTAGCAGCTAGAGCACCAAATCCACTACTAGTAGGGGATACCGTGAGATATGTAAAAAATGGGGAAATCACCCCAAAGAGTGTCCATTACTAAAAAAAGTATCAAAGTAAACCCAACAACTTGTTTTTAAACTTTTTCAAGTCGGTAGGGAATGAAGAGAAGGATTTTCGTGCATTCGATCTACTAAGAGAGAGCACATCAGATATGTATCGAAACCAAGAAGACAATATCGATGCAGAAGGAGGTGGTGAACAGTATAACAATCAGAGAGGGTTCAATCAAGGGAACAAAGGGAACTTTGGTAGAGGCCAAGGAAGAGTAACTTTTGGTAAAGGTCAGGAAAGAGGAAGTTTTGGTAAAGGAGGATGCGGATCAATTATCTGTTATAACTATAATCAACCAGGACACTTGGCCCATGATTGCAAGAATCCATGTATGGCGTGCATGTGCTATAGAGAACTGGATCACATGACAAAATACTGTCCTCAACTTGTTTTGAAATGGTTGGCTAGAGGAAATCCAAATCAGACTCTGAATTAGAATGTGTAGATTATCTCAACCGAAAGATGTAGTGAAGGACCAAAAATCACAGTCGTTATGCATGGAGGAGCTAGGACATGCGTTGATATAGAAACTCGAGGAAACCAGACAGAGAAATGAGTAAGGAAGTCATCATGTCCTATAACAACATTCAATCCAATGTAGGAAAAATAGACATATCAAAGTGCAATAAAGGAAATACTTGGACCACATGGGGGAGCATCAACATCATTGCTACCTCATATAGAAGACCCATCTATACCAAAAACTTCAAGTGCACAAGTAAGTACATGAACACAATTCTTAAATAGTTGTGTAGAACAAATGAAGGATAGAACTACACTAAGTATGTTATATAACATGATTGATCACTGCACAAAAGGAAGGAATACTCTTGTCGCATAAAGAATGGTAAATCAGGTATTGTCGGGAAGAGAACCATCAAAGAATTCAGGTTTAATGTGTAGATTGGAGAGTACGATGTGGATAGTGTTATTTTGGACTTAGAATATGATGTGAATCTGCTACCTAACAAACATGGGAAATTATGTGAAAACCTAAGCTAGTATGGTCCCATGTTCATTTAAGACTCATGAATCGGCATAATTTAGTCTTGATTGGGCGTCTGACACAAGTACCCATGAACATAAATGGGGTGCGCATCATGGAAGACATTGAAGTTATTGAGATAATAGATGATATTCAACCGTATCCATCACTAATGGGGTTGGAATGGGCATTCAACAACTAGGAAATTATTAACTTGAAGAAGAGGGAGATGATATTTGAGGTCGGGGATCTGAAAGTTACTGCACCTTTGGACCCATAAGAAGGAAAGCAATACACAAAGATAGCAAGAGGGAAGGACATTGAAAACTTATACAATCTAACTGCGTAGATGGAAGATCATGTCAACTCAACAATGAATGGTGGACTAAGTTGGAGAAGTATCAGTTCGTGCACATCAAATTCAAAAGTCAGTCTAGAAAATTGGCAGAAGAGGATGCATGAAGTATCAACTAGATGAAGTGCACAGATAAAATGATATGTGTGTTGGATAGGAATGGAGTTATGTGATCCACCTAGGTATGATGGGCTGACTTAGATTGGTATATTTATAAAATAATTTGAGGTACAGGTTCCTGAACAACAGAGGATGTTGGCACTAAATGTTGTCTTAAAGGAAACTCCATCAAGGTGGTGGGATGTGCATAGAAAGGAAATGAAAGACTGGTCATATTGCAGTAGACTTATGCATATATGCTTTGGGCTTGAGGAAGAAGAATCTGTGCAAAAATACACAGGAGAGAGTGACCCGGAAGGTCACTTAGAAATTTGTAGGGCCTTATGGTGCGCAGTATCAGAGACAAAGTGGATGCACAAATTCATACACAAATTGGACATAATCCAAAAGAATTGGTATTTAGAATTAGGGGTGTGCAGAGAGACAACAAGCTGGGAAGAATTGGTTTGAAGATTCAAAATCATGTTCACATTTTAACATGAATCTCCTTCCATACATAAAACACTACAGGCCATTTGAACAAAGATCTTCTCAGGGGTAGAGACAATGGAAGGAGTACCCTTATGTAGTGCACACAAAGTGAGGATGATAGTCAAGAAGCTATTGGAATGATATAATGTAATGAAGGAGGAATATGAGGATGAGAATCCGAGAAATATACAAGTACCTAAGATAGAAGGAAAATGCATAGTAGAAGGGCTAGATCTTGCATCCACTGCATACACCCAGCCCATCAAGACGAAGAAGGTCAACATTAGGACAATGGAGAATCCTAAGTTTTCACAAATAGGAGATTATTGGAATGATGAGACAATTCATAAGGTTGTAGAATTATTGTGGTAATATCATGATTTATTTCCAACTACATTATCATAGATGAAGGGAATAGTAGGTGACATAGGCGAGACAAATATCCCACTAAAACTTGGAGCTAAGACAATACGACATAGACCTTACATGTTAAAACCATGGTACAAGGATAAGGTCAAGATATATAGGATGTTAGATGCAAGTATCATTGAAATAGTTGAAGAATTCGAGTGGATTAGCTTGATGGTGGTGCAGAACAATAATACATGAGGAAGTAGGATCTGCGTAGATCTAAGGAGGATGGATGACACATGCTTACATGACCCATTCCCTACACCATTCACATATGATGTATTGGATAACATAGGAGGTCAAGAAATGTATTCGTTTATAGATGGATTCTCTGGGTACCATCATATAAGAATTGTGCATGAAGATGGATACAAAACCAGTTTTGTGACGGAATGGGGCAATTATCAATATACAGTGATGCCATTTGGATTAAATAATTCCCCTGAGATGTTTTCTAGAGTAGTAGTGGAAACATTCAAGGAGTTAATCCATACATTTTTGGAGGTTTATTTGGATGATTGGATGGTGTTCAGTGTACTGCAAGATCATATCAAAGTTCTTCATCTCATGTTAGATCGATGAAGGTAGTGTCAGATCTTGTTGAACTTAAATAAATGTATATTTTGTGCACCATTTTGAATTCTATGAGGACATGTAGTATGAAAACAAGGACTATTGGTTTACCTATCTAAAATCACAATAATTATATAATTGGAGCCTCCGACATCAGTTAGAAAGTTAAGGGAAACTTTGGTTCATATAGGTTATTACAAGAATTTTGTCAAAGGAAACATGCATATTACAACACCCATGGAAAATTTATTGAAGAAGGAATCCAAGCTTCAATGGAATGAGGATATCCAAAAGGGGCTAGACACTTTGAAGAAAAAACTAGTGACCACACCCATTTTGATCTTTCTAGAATGGAACAAGGAGTTCCATGTACATGAAGATGCATTGTCCATAGCATTGGGAATAGTGATGGCGCAACCAGGAGAGGGGGACATCGATCATACAATTGTGTTTGCAAGTAGGAAAATGTCTATGTCTGAAAATAATTATACCACTACAGAGTGGGAAGGATTGGTGATGGTCTGTGCACTATAGAAATTCAGGCACTACTTATTGGGGTCCCACTTCAATATGTATACAAACCATTCTTCCTTAAAGTAATTAGTCAATAATCCTACATTAGGAGGAAGAATATGTAGATGCTTGTTACTCTCTTAGGAATATGACTTTCAGGTCATAGTAAAACCAGGAAAGTTTAATGCAACACCTGATCATCTCTCCCGCATATTGACGAGAGAAGATGTAGGAAATTTAGATGATAATTTACCTGATGCACAATTATTTACAATAAATATGTTGGATGATCACTTTGTGGACATTGTGGAATTTATAAGTACAAGAAGGGCCCCATCTGATATGACAATTGCACAGAAGAAGCAATTGGTGGTGAAAGCAACAAATTACCATTTAATTGTAGGGAACTTGTATAAGTTAGGAGCAGATGGAATATTGAGGTGTTGTGTACTAGAAAATGAAATGTCGATGATATTAGAGGAAACAAATGATGGAATTTTTGGAGGACATTACACAAGAAAAAAAATGGCACAAAATATTTTATGTGAAAGGGTTTGGTGGTCGACACTGTAGAAAGATGCAAAAGAGTATTGCCAGTCCCGTGATGTATGTCAATGAGTGGGAAAAACATCTAGGAGAGATGAAATGTCATTAAATCCACAAGTTACATTGAAATCATTTGATAAGTGGGCCATTGACTTTGTAGGGCCGATCAATCCAAAATTCAGGCGATCAAGGGAAAGATACATCATCACTACAACATAAAACTTGACCAAGTGGGAGGAAGTAGCACCATTTACTACTTGTACTACATAGAAAGTTGTGTGTTTTCTATTCGAGAACGTAGTCACAAGGTTTGGATGTTCGTGCATATTTCTTAGTGATGAAGGCACACACTTTCTTAACAGAACAATTGCAACATTAATTGAAGAATTTAAGATTCATCATCAAAAGAGTACACCATATCACCCTCGGGATAATGGCATAGTGGAAGATTTTAATAAGGTCTTGGAAAATGCTTTGACAAAGATCTGCACCATAGTGCAAGATGATTGGGACTTGTGAGTCCCTGCAGTGTTATGGTCTTACAGAACTACACGTAAGAAGATGGTTGGGTAGACACCATTCAAGTTGGTCTATGGAAAGGAGGTAGCAATGTCAATGGAGTTCATTCTACCCAGCCTGTGCATTCCAGCAATCATTGAGCTCTCTGATATTGGACCAATAGAAGATATATTGGCACACTTAGTTCAACTCGAGGAGGACTGGTGTTTTGTAGGGTTCCATCAACAGGTGCAGAAAGCTAGAGAGAAGGCCTGACATGATCACCACATTAAACCAAAGAGGTTCCAAGTCATAGATTTGGTATTTCTTTATGAAAACAAGTATCTGAAGCACCTGTGGATGTTAGTCATGCACTGGTTAGGTTCCTATGCAATACAATAGCTAACTAAGATAGGTGTTGCATGGTTGACAACCTTGGATGGAAAAATCCTCCAAGTAATGGTGAACATAAGTCGGTTGAAACTCTATAGACACATTCGAAAATCTACACAGTAATATGGGTTGCGCAAAAAGCCCTATATTATAGTAAGTGTACCATAGTATCAAGAAAAATAAGAAAAAACGAATAAAAAGTAGAAAAAGGAAAGAAAATAAAATGAAAAGTAGCGATAGGAAATACCAAGGTATCAGAACTTGTGCAACTGAGATAATCATCACATATGTAGGCAACACTGCACCAAGTTCACAGACAATGTATAGTTGGTAGAGCATAGAACTAATACGCAGGTTGGCTAAGACAAGATCGTTAAAAGTATCCAGGCATGAAAATGACAGTCGAGATCCAGTGTGTTAGGTCATAAAAGCATCGTATCAATATTAAATTAGAAAATCCTCCGAAAATCCCGATCAGATCAACAGTATGAAAAGAGGATCATAAGGTGGATTTACCAATTAAGGAGCATTTAGTTACTAGTCACCAGCTCCAATGCCATATTGGAAAAATTAGTTAAGGTAGGATACGACAGGTCTACTTGGCACGAACACACAAAAAATCGAGAGGGAAAGAAATGCTAAGTTATTTTTGCATGCAAGAAGGAGAAAATAGAGCCAATCTTACCGATCCAAGTTACATAAACCTACACAGACACACAACACTCCTCCAACATTTAGATAAAATGGCACCATTGAGAGTAGGATTGTCCAGAGCAGTCAGAAGAAAATCGAAGCAACCAGTAGATGTGGAGGTCGAGGAGGTGGCTGGAACTTTGGCCCCGACGCCACCTGAAATTTTTCATAGAGATTATTTGCCTCTAAGGTAGGATGACAGACCCCCAATAATTGTACTAATGAATGAAAATTATCCATTACCAGTTGCACCAGTCCTGAAGGGCGTCGATCAAGATGAGGACATGATCGACGAGGTGGCCAAATTGAAATTTATGGACCATGACATCACAGACACACAAAAGTTCTCTAAGTTGGCCAGGGATCAATATGTATGCATGCATACTAACCTCAACAGAGGAAACAATTGGGTGGAACCACAAGAATGGGCATTGGGCTTGGAAAAATCTGGGATACTCAAGTTGTTCTAGATTCCACATTTCAAACAAAGTAATGAAATCAATTCCTATGTCAAGGCATTTCTCAATTGCATCCATAGGGGGACACTTTGGCTAGATCCCCTAGTTTCAATTCATACTGTGCTAATTGTGCACATCATGGGGATGAGAAAGGAATGTGAAGAACCATCATTATTGTTCCTCAAAATGGGAGAGCGAGCCCTCTCCAAGGCCATAAAATACAAGTATGACACATTCAGAGGAAAAATGGGTTTGGATGTTAAGAGAATCAATGAAAACTACGTTAGGTTTACCGTGTAGGTTTTGGCTTGCAAAATGTTGCGTAAATGTTGCAAATATGAGGTAGCAGTGACAGTCATCTTAGATGCAGAGAAATGAAAGGAAGGCATGCATATGAACTGGACAACATTTCTTGTTAATCAATTTTTGCAGGGCTACATAGAGGCCCAAGAGAAGGGTGCATAATTTCAGTATGCTTGGTTACTTATTCTCATTGCTTTGGTCGGGTGGTAGGAGCCCGCATTTTACCAACTCATGAATGTTTTAGGTTGTAGTCATGTGGTTGCTGGATATGCCAATTTTTGGCACACAACCATTAAGTGGTGACAGACTAACACCAATGCCACTTTTTATTCATATTTGCAATTCATGATGAAGCTAGTACAGACTACACTGCACATTCCAGAGGAAGTAGTCATTGCATATAAGGATGTCACGTGCTTCATAGCTGACATGCACCATATATATGTGCAAGAAAAAAAGGATCTTGTGTGACAAGAATTTCCAACCAATTATTGGATGACACTTGAATATGTGCTCTTCCTTATCAGTGACTAGGAGGATGATTGGAAGAATCTAGCAGACAAGACAAGGTATTCAAAAGAGGATGAAGATCAATATAAAAGAGAGGAATATGATGATGGGACAAATGGCGTTGACAAGCACCCTAGCCAAACTAAATTTCCTGAAGTAGGCCTCAAAATAAACGATCATGAGCCAAAAAATATAGGAGGGGTGCCAGAAAAGACAGGAGGGGCGCGAAATAAAGATAAAGTGCAGAGCCATGCCCCATTTTTTATTTTGACCGATGATGGTATGGGTCACATTAGATACCTGATCCACAATTCGACCGAGGAAATTTGGGAGGAAGCTACAACAAAGCATGAAGACCACCAGAAGAAGGTCTAAGATCAACCAGGACTCCTTCAGTAGCTCTTAGAAACCATAAGCATTGAGAAATACCACAGGTTAGGGGAGGTACCATCTACCAGACAAAGGATGGACATGATCAATGTGCAGATGGCCCTAACATATCCCTCAGGGGAACATAGAACTATCTGGTTTGAGGTAGTTGCACTTGAGTTGCATGCAGGGGAGTTCTAGGAATAGATCATGGCATTGGTCCAATTGAATATATTCGTCTCTCAAATGCCCATCCAACGAGTCCAGGAATTACAAGAAGATTTGGTTCAGGAGATAAAGCATAGAGGAGATGTCATGCACCAGGACTTGGCCAGAATGAGGGATGAAATCACTTTAGTATAGACAGAGTATGAGATGACCATTCAAAAAAATAAGGAGATTGAAGGCTGAATGGAGTAAATTATGATGACCAAAGAGGGTTTAGAGGAGAGGGAAATGAGAGAATAGAAGGAGAAGAATGAAGAAAAATCTATGGTGCAGAAGACATAGGACAATGTCCAAAATCTATATAAACAATTACCAAAAGTTCCCCTGGTCATAGAGGCCACTATGGAGGAATAATTGTTGAAAATTGGAGAAGTCATGAAGGGATTCATAAAGCGTATCCAAGATCTGCAAAAGAAGAGCACACCCGACACACCACATGAGGTGCACAGAGGTAGACTAAGGATGACAACGATAATGGTAGCCAAGATTAAAAAATTTGAAGATGTATTCCCCAAGATTTGTGAATAAAGTAGGAAAGTGTGGGAGGAGCTCATGTGTGATCCAGAGATGAAAGTTGTAGAGTCTAAACTGCGAGAAGCGAAATAACATGCCAATGAGTCAACAAATAACGAAACCACATTACCACTAGTTGAGCGAATGGAGAAAATTTTGGCACAGTGACAGGAACACCTCAAATTGGAGAGACTCAGGGACCAGAAGAAGGTCTTGAAATAGAGACTTGGACCTAGGAAAGAGGAATTAGTTAGGATTATTGGCGAATTGGCCAATGTACAAGGGAATGTCAAACAAGCCACGACTGAAATAGAGAACAAACTCCAAGACTTGACCACACATGTCCTTCAAGAAATAATGAAACAAGAGGCCACAATAGTCATTGAGGTAGAGGCTGGAAAAACTACCACACAACACTTCATTATCGAGTGGAAGCACATGCAATAGGCCTAAGTGGATCAGGACGAGCCACGGGTGAGTGTTGGTGGCCTATTGGACATGCATTTTTGGGATGCAATTTTGGGAGAAAAAACTTAAGGATAAAGAAAGTGCACAGAAGAAAGTGCACATGAGAAAGTGTGCAGAAGAAATAATGCAGAAGAAATGGCACATAAGGAAGGATATTGCGGAGGAGGAAGATAACACATAGACAGAAGGACAAAGAAAGCGAGTGAGATAAGGAAGCACAAAGGAAAACAATGCGAATTTCCATAAATAGAAGAACAACAGAAAATTTGTATAAAGAGAGAAAAGTAGAAGAAAGAAAACAACCAATTAATTGAAGTTGGCCATGCCATGCATTGTAATGGACTATTTTGGGATATATAAGAATAGGGATTTAAGCCCAATATTTTGGGTATAAATATGTAATGGGTGGGGTGAAGAGAGATAGAGTGATATATATATTGAGAGAGAGAGAGCAAGAGAGCTAGCAAACTAGAGAGAGTTTGTAGGATCTGTAGAGGTTGAGATTATGCAAGAATCATGAATGTAATCAGTTGATATGATGAATAAATACAGATTTGAGATATAATATTGCATCTTGTGTTCTTTACTTGTTTATGTGCATTTATGAATGATGTTGTTATATTTCGTAGACTAGACTTAATTTATGGATTGATTATAGTGCAATATTAATGAATTCCTAGGATAATATATGTAATAATCATGCACATACATAAGCTACAAGAAGGAAATTAAATGATGCAGATACATTCCTCCCTTCCCTTTACTCCTACATAATCCGAGTTCCTGCAGTACCCATAGATAGCTCAGGTGAGACTTCATCTGTGGGTTTTTTTTGTCATAGTTAACCATAACCTTGGATCTTATAACCCGTGCAAAGACCAGAGTAGACCAACAAGTTACAATCTATTTCTAATCTTCAAAGTGATCTACGATTGAGATTACTTGTCACCCCCACTTAATATTTATATTACATGTTGCATGCTAAGCATGTCCTTAAATAACTCAATTCACTAATAAATACAATTTTACTTTAATTAATTCCTTCTAACTAAAGTAAACTCTAGACTAGAATATTTTCGACAACTTCCACATGCAAAACACATGCCTATGTGGAAGTACCTATCTGATGCTACCAAAACATCAACAAAAACAAAATTAGATAGAGTATCACTGTGATATGACACAAAATGTCCCTACTGAGTGAGGACTGCACCAACAACATAGTCAAAGGCATCTATATCAATATCAAATGGTTGTTGCAGGTTTGAAAACATGAGGACTAGTGCAAATCATAGGCAATGTTTCAGATCTTGGAATGCTTTTTGTTGTGATTCAAACTAGGAAAACTTGGATTTATATCCTCTTTTGGTCACTTGATTGAGAGGCCAAGTGATATGAGAGAACTAAAAAATGAAACTATGGTATAAGTTTGTGAGGCCCAAGAAGTTGTGAATCTTTATCAGAGTCATCGAGGCTGACCAATTTGGAGTGACTTGGATCTTGGCTTGGTCTACATGCACCACATATTCATCCATGATGTATCGTAATTATTGAATTTTTTGCATGAAAAATGATCATTTATCCAGATTGGATTACATATTATGTTATCATACGGTGCTTTGGACCCGCTAAATGTGATGGAAATTTTCTTCCTTGGTCCAGTTGAATATGAGGATCTCATCCAAATATACAAGCACAAAAGAGTTTGCAAATGACCGAAATATATCATCCACAATATTCGTGAATGTTGATGGAGTATTAGTCAAGAAAAAATGGATGAACAACCACTCAAAAATGCCTTCTTTATAATTCAAGGTTTTCTTCCATACATTAGTTTGTTATATCAAAACCTAGTGGTATCCTGACTTCAGATCAATCTTGCCAAAGAATTTGGCACCATTAAGTTGATCAAGAACATTGCTAATCCATGGGATTGGGTATTTTTTCTTGATAGTGATTTTTTTCAAGGCCCTATTTATCTAGGTTGATATCARTGGCCACCCACCTTTTCCAACTAGCTCAAAACAAGTTTTTGGTAATTTTGGCAATTTACTATTTTTAGCAGTTTTTAACTTCTGGGGCGAGTTTGAGGGCATAAACGATAYCTTTTAATGATAAGGAACCTCAATATATTCCAAAGGATTTTATTGATCCCCCTAAATGAATCTCCTCGTCAATACCTTCCCAACGAGCTATCATGTGCCCTAAACAGAGATCGTATGCAAAAGTTACTACCCCGAGAAGTTAATGTACTAACTTACCCCAATGGGGCCCACATGAGTTTTGGCGCTTCATCTCCTAGGGTTAAGTTTTGGATGTCTAAGGTTTTGGAATTCATATTTATTGTAAAAAGGCCTTCAGAGCATCATTGTACTCATCTTCTTGCGAATGAGTGTAGTCGTCACATCTCTTCTCAGAGATAAGCTGCCACAATTCTAGCAAGCTTGTTTCCAGTCTACATCGTACAGTTTTTAGCATATTTCTTATTTAATAGAAGTCAAGTTTTACTGTATCAATGTTATTTTTCATTGTATCTGTGTTAAAATTATAAATCTATTGTTTCATTTCATTTTGCTCACAAATCCGGATCACCTATAATCAATACAGAGTCACCATGTTCCATCCTTCTTCCGCACCAACACAATTGGGGTCCCATAAGGTGAGGAGCTCAATCAAATGTGGCCCTTTTGTATGATCTTGGTGGGCCTTGGAATAGAAATAATAATTCTAAGAGCTCCTTATATTGTTACTTTATTTTTCAACCTGGGGCTTCTACAAAATTTAGAGGTGTTGTGAAAAGTATATGCAAAGCCCACTGACAAAATCCTAGGTATGAAACTAGTCAAGGGGCTTAATGCATGAAATATGATTATAAATTGTGCAAGAAATATGAATTGCATGAAAAAAAAATTAAGATATTTGCATGAATGGAATCACACCAATTTGAAAAGAAACTAATCTATATGCAATAAATAACTTAATCTAATTGCATGAAAAGAAACACATTAAGTTGTAAGAAGAAACTAAACTGATTGCAAAACAAGGAAACCAATCTGTTGCATGAAAGGGAAGAAGATGAAATTTTTCCATGAAAGAAATGAATCTAATTACACCTAACCCTTACCCCATACCAAGCCATGTTTTTATCTTATTAAAAAATTCTAACCTCATGAAAAGATATGTAATAAATGCAAGAAACTTTAACTAAAATTGACCTACATGAAGTTTCTACAGGAACTGTAACAATTCTACATGAACTATAACAGTCCTACAAGATGATGAGAAGAAACCTAAAGATCTCGTTAATACTTTATAAACCATTGACAAAGATAAATTAAGATGTAATGAAATGTAAGTGAGGTTCTTATCCTTAAAAATATTCTCTTAAGCACTCCAATGGACTTTCAACCATTTCTACAGGAAAACCTACTAAAAATTATAGCTTGATAACAATTTGAAATATATTTATAAATTGATGTGCATAGCTATCTAATTTTCTAATAAAAATCAAGAAATCAAAATACAACACACTTATATGAAAAAAATAAAGAATACAATAGGGTCCTTAAGCCCTCTTAAGTGGACCTTGTTGGAATACGATTTTCGTTAGAACAAAACCTAGATGCATTAGTTTCTGCCAAAATTGTCGAAGTTAGGATCCATGAGAGGGGGTTAACCCATGTTGTGAAACTTGCAGGAAGTGTTGAACCCAAGTTCCAACAATGTTCCCCCCCAATGCATGTTGGGTGAGTTTAGAACTTGAGACCTACCACTTTTATTCCATTTGTTGGAATATTATTGTTGTTAGACCAAAACCCATAGGAATTAGTCTCCACCACAATCTCTAGAGCTAGGATCCATGAGAGAGGGTTAATCCATGTCATGAAACTCGCGGGAAGATTTGAACCTAATGTCCAACATGACCTACCCAAGTAGTGCAAAGAACCTCTAAATTTTTTAATGAAATTAAAACAAAATCATATTTATTAACCAATATCAGTTGTTACATTAGGGAGCAGAGAGCCAAGTGTCAAAAATATTTTTTCAACGAAAACTAGAATGCAATATTCAGATCTCTTATTTTCTTCCCCCTTTTTCTCTACATTGGAGGACTCATTATAAAATTTAGAACTCGAACTCTATCCTTGGATCAAGGAGGAAATAAGAGGGTATCACATCCTTCTTCAATATCTTCATATTTTTGAGCTTTAGTTTGCAAGGAGTGGTCATAAATGCACTAGCAATGCATATGGAGGTAGGTGGGGGAAAAGGTCCTTAATTCTCTCCATGTGTATGGACCTTCCTCTTATCATGGGGAGTTTGACCTGCTTAATTGGTGCTACAAACATACTTCATCATGGATATTAGACAAAAATGGTACCATTACTCATTAAATTCCATCCTCAAAACTATTCATTTAGACAACATATAAAAATATCCATAATTACTATTAAACATGGTCAATTAAAGTAAGTTATTAAGTGTATCATGGTAAAAAATGTATCTATGATGGGCATCTTAGATAAGCAATTTTTGGGCCCATCATACCCCCCAACTGAAAATATTACACATCCTTGTGCATCAAAATTGTCTCTTCCTACTCTTACTGCTACTATTGTTGCTTACTGAATTTTTGTCCCTTGTTATACTTATACTCAATGTTATGTTGTTGTTGCTCAATATTATGTTTCTACCCATTGTTATGTTGCTCATTGTGCTCTTGCCTTATATCCCATGCTATGTACCTGACAATGGATTGATTTTCATGATATCCCTTTGCTTTTACTATCTCTACCCTCTCTTTCTCTTCCTTGTCTTTATTGATATCACCCACTGGTGCAACATGAATAAGGAGAGGGGGGTTCATCTTTAAACCAATCTACTTGGTCTTGATTTTTCTCATTGTCTCCTTATACCAAGGTGTTATGAGAAATGCAACCTATAAATCATTTTAAGAGTGAGGTTCTCTTACCTATAGGTTGTCAAGAAAGGAGTGCCATATTCTATGGAAAGCTTATGTTTCTTCCTCTCCCAAGAGCCTCAAGGTGTCTTCCATATGTTCCATTTCTTATACTTATTTGGTTTCCCATATTGGAGCTACATCCTTGTATGAGTAAAGGTTGTTGTGACTAGCTATGAATTCTCCTGGTTTTTCTGCTTCAGCCCTAATCCAGAGTGGACTATGAAGTTCATCATCCTTGTATCTCTTCAACTATGCTACCCTCAATTATTCATGCCTCAACCATGATGCAAAATCCATAATTTGAGAATCCCCTACATATGGATTTGGGTTCCATTTGTAGGGGTTTGGGAGGACCATATTTTGCAAATAAAATTCACACATCCTGGATTTCTCTTCCATACTGTAGCCCTGATACATATCCAAGAAGTCCTTAGGTGTTTCTGTGTGAAATTGCACTTGCTGGGATAGAATTGAAATATGATTCTTCTACCATTGTTCCTTGAAAAACAAGGCATACACTCTAGATGTTTGTTTATAGTCCAAAATATCCAAGGATACTTTGGCCATGGTCTCTAATGAAGCTTCCATAATTACTATCCTTTCATTTATAATATTCATATCCCTCGTAGCTTCAACCAACCTCTTTTTCAACATCTGGTTTTCTACTTTGAGCTTCTGACTCTATTCCACCTTATCCATTATTGTTATTTGAAAATTTTATTGTAGGTGTTGAAGTTTGATTTCAAATTCTCCAAGGGTGTCTTCCTTTTTCTTTCCCTTGATTTTTTTTTTCCATTATTTTCCACTTTATGGCTTCGAACTTAGACTTTTCCAATTCCAACAAGGTAGCATAGAGTATTTTCTTTGCTAGTGTTTTGGTCTTGGATGTTCCCTCTATTGGAAATGGATTATGTACTTGGGGTGTTTTTCTCTTTAAGGTGATTTCCATTTTATTTTCTGTAAATTTTCTGAACTAGGGGAGTCCTTAATTTCCTCAATTTTAATTGGAGTGGAGAGGGGGAAATCAATTTTTGACTCCCCTTCTTTTGGATTTTTCTAATCCTATAGGATTTCCTTCTTCTATGATAAACATGTTCAACACCTGTCATTTTTAATGGGTTGATGGATGGTGTATTTAGTGTTTCCAGAGTGTTAGCTACTTCTTTGTCCTTTTTTATACTATTAGCTTCTTCTTCTCCTGTTCCCTTGAACACATTGGTCTGCTTTATTTCTTAGGTTTCTAAATTTTTTCTTCTTCTCCTTTCTCCTAACTCTATTTCCTTAGTTTTTATTGTATCTCCAGAAAATCTTTCTTTTCCATATCTACAAATTCTTCCCAAAGAATTATATGTTTCATATTCCTTAGGACATTTGATACTATTAACTTGATGAGTCCATGGTGGGCCAAAAAATCACATTTCCCCTTCTTCACCTTGGCACTCATCGCCTTCAGAGATCGAAGGAGGAAGTAAGGAAGGTTGATATTCTTGGTTGGTTCTTGATTGTAACAGTGCCTTAGTTGGTGAAAGAGTCTGAAATGATAGGAATATACTATGTTCATCCTCCCTTCACAAGTGATATAATTGATGATAAGGTAGGGAACTTATTGCCAAGGGTGATGGAGGATTTCTCTCTTTATTCCATTTTTTCTTCCTAGGGTCTATCATTTGTGTGGAATAATAATTTCTTACCATTAATGGCCTCTTGTATTTATTCCTTGTCCCAAGGGGGGGCCATTTGTAAGTTGGATATTTTTCTAATGAAGGATTCATCCAATCTGATATCCAAACCTCTTCTTATAGTTATGCATTCTTGACCCTAAATATTTTGTAAATTGAGTGCAAATTCTAATTATATATCATCATCAAAGCCTCTTAACCTTTCAAAATAACCTAGACAATTTATCCTTTGAAAAATATCAACAATTTCAAGGTTATCATAGATTTTGGAGGGTTCATTGGGTTCCCTCATGTTGAATCAAGCTCCCATGTTGTTTTAAAGTAGTCACCCAATGATTTAGAAAAATAAATATGTGCATATGTGGGACTATTATGGGAGAAGAGAAGCTCTGCATAATTCTGGAATATTCTTATAGAAGGAAGGGTACAATAAATTTTTGGATGACAATGTTCTTCAGGGAAGGTTATGTAAGAAATGAGATGACTAGAAAAAAGGGTTCTTCAAACAACATCAATGGGGTATTCAAGACATCATGGATTCTTTAAATGGGTCGAGAGAGCCAAGGAGAGAGACAAGGTTTTTCTAAGTGAATTCTACAGGACTGTGTAATTCGACCATAACCTATGAAATTATGCAAACCAAACAAGTAATTTGGCCATGTGATGTTCATCAAGAAATCAAAAAATGATCTAGAGTAACTATAACATAGTAAAAAAAATGATATTCATGAGAAAATGCTTGTGAGTGAAGAAAAAAACCTGAACATTTAACCATGCTACCTTCCTGTAGAGAACCCTAGAGTCTTTGTTCTCTATTCCTTTCTCAACTTGAAATCCTTTTGTTGGTTTGCATCCCTATTCTAGTGAATTGCTAAAGACTCTCTATGATTTAGATAAAATTGATTATGGTGACCAACATCCTTTACTCTCACTCATGAGAAGATTTTTTGGGCTTACCTTTTCTTATATCCATCTCTCAAAATGATAAGTCATACTTATTACCCTGCATTACCATAATCCATAAGTTTGGTTTGAATGATTTGCTAGATCATCTGATGTGTCACTTCTTTAATCATGAGTTAAACCATGAATTATGAACCTCCTCCCCGATGTTATGTACAAGGATGAACTTGTTTGTGTTACCTTTTTGTATTGACCATGAGTAATATTTATGGATTTTGAATGTTTTGTATGTTGCAAAGTGAAAAGGAGAGAGGGAAGAAATTTGTAGTAATACCTTAAGTTTACATTTAGAATCTTTTGCTTTGTTGATGATCGTGTTGTATTTATTGCATGTTGATTTGAAGTGTTTTTGTAGGCTACTAGAATTAATCTATAGGAACAAAGAATCCTATAGGAATATGGAAGTGATGAGTTTTAAATTTTTCTTTGCTGCAAGACGATTTTGATAACTTTTCTCATTGTAGAATTTCATTGAATTGGACAAAATCCCTTGTTGTATCTTTTTACTATTGTTGTAGTTTTTCTTGTAGGATATAGGGGATCCTGTAGGATTCTTTCAAATAGTCCATAAGATGAGATAATGTTGATTCTTTTGTACATATCAGATAAGGTTGATATGGTTGTGAAAAAAAATATTATGCGATGAAAACTTTACTTTTATTGAATATGACCCTGTAAAACATTTTGTTTTACTGTAGGTCATTTTTACTTGGGAAAGAAGACAAAAAAATGCAATTTAGGAAAAAGAAAATTGTAAACCAATAGAGGGTAGCAAGGATTTTTATTTTGACCTTATGTATGATATTATGGAAAGAGTTATTATGGAAATGGTGATTAAATGTGTAGAAATATTTTTGAAATGCTTATTCCTCTTTTATTTTTGTAGATGGTTTGGAATTTTTGTATGAACTCACTGTTGGTAATCCTTTGCTTCTTGTGCACATTCTTTGTGAGATGGGGTGCCTTGGTACTTTCAAACAAGGATAATTTTAAGGATGCAAATTTATATTAAAATGTAGAAACCTAGGATAATCTTACCATTCCTTAATATGCAAAATGTGAAATGTTTGGAGATAATTTTGTAAAAGTATTCAAATTTCTAAGGATTTTATATAGTTTCTATAAAATTTTGGCAATTTTTAAGGTAAAATAATTTTATTCTATGGAATTTGGATGAATTAGTTTTAGAAAAAATGGAAATTGGTGAATCGGTTTTGGGAAAAACCATGGAAAATTAGCCCATTTTCGAAATTTATCCGTTAAAATCATCTATCCTTGCAAAAAATAAACATTATTATCTAAGTTCATATTTTTTTTTCTTCAATACAAGGGTGCCATTGTTGGTTTTCACTAGTGCCATGCCTCATGAAGCCTCTGGGAGGTTTCCCCGATGAATAATTTATGTATTTCCCATGTTTGAGACTGCCTCCATGGAGGTTTTCAATCAGAGACATATCCTAGACGCTTCAATGAGGTTTTCATCTAAGTATTTTATTATTATTTTTTATTTTTTCTCCTCTCTTTTTTTTTTCTCGTTGTTACTATATCACTCTTTATTATTTGGATGGATTCAGATAATCTCTATTGTCAATCAAATCCAAATTTTGAACTTTTACTGTGATTGCAAATTCATCCCTTCTCAAAGGATTATTGTACATTTTGAACCTAAGTCCATTCACTAACAAGGGAATGCCTTCTTCATCTATGGTTTTGATTTGAACTGAACCATTGTCATGACACTTATCAATTATGTATGGCCCTAGCCACCTTGTCATTATTTTTGTTAAAGTCCATCAATATTGAATCAAAAAATAGGGCCCAATCTCCTTCCTTGAATTTACCATGCTTGATGTTATTGTCATGCTAAAATTCCCTTTGTAGTTGCACTACTTCATTGTTGAATAGTGCTTTCATCATGTATTCATCTAGGGAATTCAATTGATTCAATTTATATTTTTGTGTTGATGGGATATCCATGTCTAATTTAGATTTTTATCTCAAAGTAAGGTATTCAAACTCAATAGGGATCATATAATTCTTACCATAGACTAATTCAAAGGGTGTAAGCCACGTGGAAGTCTTCCATGTGATATTGTATGTCCATACTGATTCTATGAGTTTCTCTGACCATTTCTTATTGTTCATGTTTATTGTCTTAGTGAGGATATTTTCTAATTCTTTGTGGGTGAATTCAACTTGTCCATTTGCATGTGGATGATAGGGTGTTGATTTATTTTGGAGGATATGATGTTGTTGCATAATTTTATTAATGATCTTTGATGTAAACTGGTCTTCTTGATCCGTGACTATTTTTCTAGGATATCCAAATCTTGAGAATATGCTCTCTTGGAGGAATTCAACCACTCTTTTCTCTTTATCATCCTTCATCGCCTTCACTTCATACCACTTGGTCAAGTAATTAGTACATACTATTATGTACTTATTTTTACATGAAGGTGGATCAATTGGCCCTATAAATTCCATGCCCCACTTGTCAAAGGGTTCCAATGATAATTGGGGTTACAAGGGAATTTCATTTCTCTTGGTAGGCTTCCTCATCCTTTGACACTCATCATAGTGAGAGGTATATTATTGATAATATATGTGTAATGTTGGCCAATAGTAGCCATATTTCATGGTATTTTAGGTTTTCCTCTTTGTTTCATAGTTTCCTCCAAATGGTTCATCATGGAAGGTATGGTGGATATAATGTACTTCATCTTCTCTTATATATCTTCTTAGAACATGATATGGACCTAGTTTGAACAAATATGCTGCCACCCAAGTATATGCTGTACTCTTTCTAAAAATTTTGCATATTTCATGGTAGGAAAAATGCTGAGGAAACCTCCTTGTTGTAAAATAGTTGGTTGTGTTCATATGGAAAATGGTCATCTATCATGCCTCCTTTTGTAGGAATTGTTAACCTAGATAAAAAAAAATTAGCAACAACATTATATTTTCCTGGCTTGTCAAGAATGGTTAGCTCAAACTATTACAACAATAAAATCCACCTAATTATTCTATCATTAATGTCAATTTTATTCATTAAATATCGGATGGAAGCATGATCAATGTGTACAAAAACTTGATACCCTGTAACAAAATGTTTAGAATTGTTAAGAGAATGGACTATTGCTAGAAATTAGTTTTTCAGTGATAGTGTAGTTTAGCTCTACATTAGACAAGTTCTTGTTTATAAAATATATTTCATAAGGTTTATTATCCTCATTATGTCCCAAGACTTCCCTATTGATTTTTCTGAGGCATCCATATGAATATGGAAAGAAAGAGTCCAATTAGGACCCTATAGAACATGAGCTATTGTGAGTCTTTCCTTGATAGTTTCAAATGATTCTTGACGTTGTAGAGTCCAACAGTAGTCTATATCCTTGGATATCAAGGTAAACATAGGAGAGAATATTTTACTGAATTCCTTGATGAATCTCTTATATTAACATGCATGTCCAATAAAAATTCTAACATATTTTTGTTTTAGAGGGGTAGGTAGTAGTGTGATTATATTTGTTTTATTTTTGTCTACCTTAATCCCACTAGAATACAAATGATGTCCTAGCACAATTCCCTCATTCATAATCGTATTGCACTCGTCATGGCTAAGGGAGAAGTTCATTTCTTCACACCTATATATAAATTTATCAAGATTGTCTAATGCTTCATCAAATGAGTTTCCATAAGGAGTGAAATCATCCATATAGATTTCTACTTTGTCATGGATAAGTTCTGAGAATATGCTAAGTATGGATCTTTGAAATGTGATTGGGTCATTACATAGGAAAAACGAGAGGAATTTATAAGCAAAGGTGCCCTAGGGAGAAGTAAAGGTTTTCTTTTCCTAGTCCTCAGGACTGATATTAACCTGGTTATATCCACTGAATCTATATAGGAATGAGAAATATTCCTTCTCGATCAAGACATCTAGAAATAGGTCAATGAAGGGTAGAGGGAAATGTTATTTTCTTGTAGCTTTGTTTATTTCTCTGTAATCCACACATATTCTCCACTTCCATTATTTTTAGGAACAATAACCAAGGGGGAGACCCATTCACTATCTAATATTGGATAAATGAAACCTACATCTAACATTTTTTGCAATTCTTGTTTGAAAATGTCTTTTAATGCACGATTCATCCTTCTTTGAGGTTGTCTAATAGGTTTCCAGTCTTCCTTGATGTAAATACGATGAGTACAAATGGAAGGATGGATGCCTTTCATATCACTGTAATCCCATGCAAAGGATTCAATACCTCTTTTCAACACAACTAGTAATTTCTGTTCTTGTTGATCATTAAGTTTTGTGTTGATTTTTCAGTGTTTTTGAAAGGGTTGATTTTTCAGTTCTTTTGAAAGGGTTGATTTTTCAGTTCTTTTGAAAGGGTTGATTTTTTAGTGTTTTTGAAAGGGTTGATTTCTACAGTTTTGACAATTGAATTTTTAGTTTCAGTTGTGAATAGTTATTCCCATAGTTTTATTTTCTTATTAGCAGAATTTTCAGATTCATATTCATCATTTATGCTCTCTATTCTCACCTAAACAGGGTATTGGTTTTGCAGAAAATTTGAAATAAAGGTGTCTTCATCAATTTTGATACTATCCAAAGCTCTACTAATTGTGTTTATAGGATAGGTTGTAGTCTAGACTAGGTCTTCTTATTCTTCTTCCGCCCATATTGGAATACGTTTTGTTATTAATGGTTGAGAAGGGGGATAAAGGACAAGCTATTTTTGGGACTATCCATTAGTGATGGTCATGTTCCCTTCCCTACAAATGATGTATGCATATGCTATGGACAACCAAGGTCTTCCCAAGATAAGGGGATTCCAATTGAATTTAGATTTGATTTGGAGGACTAAGGAGTTAGTGGGATACTCCCAATAATCAATAGAGATCATTGTGTCAACCAACATTCCCTTGGGATTTACTGTGGATCTATCAAGATGAAGCACAATGGGTGTATCTCTTAGGTATCCCTGAAGGTTTAATATCAACATGGTATCTCTTGTCATAAAATTTATAGCAAACCCTAAATCGATGAGGGATTTTTGGATCAATATTTTGTTAATGTGCACATTTACTAAATGGCTTTCTGGATCCAAATACTTAGTAACAATTATTTGTCCAAGCATGAGATCAACCAATTGTCCTATAACAATGATTGTAGGGTTGACCTTTCTCTTTCTCCCTTGTCTTTTGATGCATTCTTATTTGATGAATCTATTATAAATAGGTACATCCTTAATGGCTTATAGGAAAGGTATCTTCACACAAACATTTTTGAGTTCTCCTAAGAGTTCATTCTCTTCATATGCATAGACTTTCTTAATATTTAATCTTTCAGGATAAGGTGGGACTTGAGGTTGTGGTATATCCTTTTTAGGATCTAAATCCTTTATGGGATTTGGATGTTCTTGTAATACCTACCTTTATCTAATGTTGATTTCGTGTACATCTAAGGAGTAGGTTTGATATGTGGCTTCATTGTTGTACATAGGTTGAATATGCTTATTATTTGGACTGGTGGTAGATTGAACAGGTAACTGTGGTTGTTTAGGAGAACACTATTCTGAATAGTATTATTGGGTTGAGGAGGAGGAGACATTAATACTGGTTGTTGAAAATTTTGAGGCTTCCATCCTTGTGGAGGATGATTCCACTGAGGATTTTGGGTTTGCAAAAAACTAGGGAATGGTTGGTATGAAGAAGGAATAGGTTTCCCTTGGTATTGCCATTGATTTGGAATTTTCCAAGGATATTGGTTAGGATTATACCAAGGTTGAGAACGAATTTCTGTATTATATGCACCAAAATGTTGAGAAGGATTGTAGATCATACCTGTTTGGAAGGGTCTTGGTGCTCTAGGTCGTCTCTAATTTATGAAGCATATTGACTCCACATTCTCTTGTTCTCCTTAAAATGTAACTTTTAACCTTGGAAAAGAAGTACATTTGTCAATTACATGAGCTTCTTCACAAATACCACAAACATTTATAAGGTCAAGGAGACATTCATTCCTAGGATTCCTTTTGGTGCATTCAAGGAAAAATATAGCTAAGTACTTTTATGCCTCCTCCTATTTTATTTATCTACAAAGTATCCATTTGCGTAGCTAATGAATGCAAAGTGTCAGCTTTCATATCTTCTAATAATTCATCTATCTCATTTTTTATCAGAATTGCAGGGTTGGAATATTGTGTTACCATTCCTTTACCATTTCTACCTTTATTCCTTGAGGATATATAATGACTATTGAATATTTGCTTGATATCATCATAATCCATCTATAAGATATCTTTGTTTGATAAGAGATTCAATGTTTCCATAAGATATTCTCTTAATCCTATGAGTAAGACAAGCTTAAGTGAATCTTCATCTAGAGTGTAGTTGTGAGATATTTTATAGCTTAGTTGGAATCTCTCTTCAAATTATTCTAAATATTCATCAATTCCTTAAGTAATTATGAATATATCATCTCTTGTACCCCTTCCATTGCAATAGTCCATGTACTTTTCACTGAAGGTGTTATTCATTTGCTCCTAGTTTGTGATGGTGTTTTTGTCCAGAATCATGAACCATATTAGAGATGAATCCTTCATAGTAGAGGAAAATAGTTTGAGATTCTGTTCATATATAGTATAATCATAATTTTTTCATATGACTACAAACTCAAACAAAAAGGTGTCAGGATCTTCTGAAACAAGACCATGGAAATGAGGTAAGGCAGAAGAATTAATATTTTTCATTTTAGTTTCTCCATTGGTTTCCCATATAGGAAACTCAAAAATTTCTACCATATCTTATTCACCATAAATTGTACGAGGGGATGTAGATTCACCTTCTTCCAAAATATTTCCAAATTCTCTTGGTTCTCTTTCCAAGAAACTTTCAAGTGTCTCACAACCAACTTCTAGATTACTTGGTCTTGTTTTTTGGGTGGAGGTTTTGGGTAAAAAAAAATTATTATTATCTCTAGGTCAAGTCATCCATGAACACAAAGGAAATGGAGCTATTTTTTTTCTTTTTTTTCATATAATTCTAAAATTCAAACAACATGAAAAGGATTTGTAGATACTAACTCAAAGTGAATGCACTTGGGATTTTACACCACAAAAATTCTATAGTGAGGTTGTCCTTGTGTCTAACCATTTCTACTCCTCCAAGTCATTGAAAAATAAAATACAATGAAATGATGTGAAATATTTAAGGACCTCCCCGACAATGACACCAAAATTGGTGGGCCTCAGAATAACAACAATAATGTTGTACTTCCTCCTTATCCTGTTAATTTAGTTTTCAATACGGGGATCATACACACTTTAGAGGTGTTTTTCAAAGTATATGCAAAGTGAACTGACAAAAACCTAGGTATGAAATTGGTCAAGGGGCCTAATGCAAGAAATTTGATAATAGCTTGTGCAGGAAATATGAATTGCATGAATACAACTTTATGATATTTGTATGAATGGAATCACACCAATTTGAAAAGAAGATAATATATATGCAGTAAATAAATTAAGATAATTGCATGAAAATAAACACACTGATTTGTAATAAGAAACTAAATTGATTGAAAAACAAGGAAACTAATATGTTTCATTGATGCAGGAGCATTGCCAACTCAGCAAGCAAGCCAACACATCAAGCGAAAGTTCAGCTGGATAAACAAACCCAAAATTTTGAAAGTGCTTTGGGATTGTAGCGCAAGTCTTTAATGAATCTTTTATGAAGGAGCGCCTTTTGTATGTTGCATCAGACCTCGAGCCATAATCTCTTGTCTGAATTAGATAAGAGGCATTTAATAGATTTAATGCAGGTAGGTAGATGTTTAAGTCTAGATTAGAAAGTTTTAGAGTTCGAGAGGGAAAACGGATATAGACACCCTCATTGTATCATTTGTAACATTATCCATTATCAAGCATTCAAGAGAGAAGAGCAAGCAGAGAATTGTATGAAGAACATCCATGTACAGGCATTTGAATTAATAGAAGAAAGTTCTGATTCAAATTCATGGCTGGTGTTGTTTCTCTGTGTATGTTGTTTATGTGCTCATGAATGTTTGCTTTCTTGATATGCATTTGCTTTGTATATGCTATGCATGTGATTTCATGTTTGAAACTGAAGTCTGAAGGAGACGGAATGGGTTTCAATTGTTTCTCTATCTAAGCCAGGAGATTCCTATAAGGTGTGCAGTTGAATCCATCCGCATGGAGTGCGTCGATGAAGGCTCAGTAGTTTAAATTTTGTTCTCATTCACCCAGAAGTTGATTTGGGGTTGTTGCAGCCATGCGAGGAAGGTGCAGGCTGAAGAAGAAGTCTCAGTTGTGAGTTTGAGTAAAGGAGATAGACGACTGCTGCTGTAGAAAGTGCGCAGAGTCTGAAAGATTCAACACTTGAGAAGTTTTTGAACACCGAGCATGAGGAGTGCACACAGAGTCCCTCTGAAGGAGTCAGAGCAGAAGAGCTTAGGAGGGATATTCCCTTCGTGGTATCATTGAAAGAGAGCACGGGAGGTTTGATCGAAGAAGGGTCAAGCAAGATTTTTTAGGCGCAAGCTTGAGGAGCAAGTCTTGAGAAGAAACACTTATTCATTTCAGAGAAATCTCACGGAGGAGAATCGATGGCCAAGATTTGCAGACAGAAGCCGTGAAGTCCCGTCGACCATTAGATCTCAAGAGAGTTGCGTCGGGTTTAAGCTCAAGGAGCAGAGGAGGATCCCGAAGATTCAAAGTTTGGGATATCGGGGTTTTGGTGGTTTTGAAATCTTGTGGAAAGAAATCATGATTAGTGATTTCCTGAGTCGATCAGGGCCATTGGTCACAGCAGGGATATGTGGCACAAGATCCCGAGGAGTCAGGATTCGGTGTTTTAGGGGTCTTGCATACAACGAAATCGCAGCAGGAGAAACCGTGATTTCGCGAAACGCGACGGGTCCCACAGCCACATCATTTGGTGGAAGATAGGTGTCAGGAGGTTAGCCCTGTAGGGATACAGCAACAAGTGTATCGGCATATCGTGAGTTTGGAGGTTCGTGAGTTGGAGCCGCAAGGAATTGCGTCAAAGTTTGCGAGGTTGCGAGAGGCGATATCTTGACAAACATCAATTAGCGTGTGGGGTCACATAGTGCAATAAAGAAGGACAGGTGGCATCGGAAGTCAAGGATCGGAGATCCAAAAGGTGTGAGTTTCACACATTTTGATTTCACGAAGCCTGAATTTCTGATAGGGAACGGGCTGTGGTCTCGTGGGTTATAGGTCACCTGCGAAAGGAGTAAGCCAGAGGGGGATGAGGAGCGAAGCTGAGTGCCATCGTAGATCGGGAATCGGGAATCCTTGAGGTGAGTAATCCACTACCTCGCAAAGGCTGATTTCACGATGGGATTATTCTCGATAGAAGCTAGGAAAGCATAA
The DNA here is from genome assembly GCA_032191745.1 of Picea mariana. NCBI lineage: Eukaryota > Viridiplantae > Streptophyta > Pinopsida > Pinales > Pinaceae > Picea > Picea mariana. The sequence goes on along the minus strand of JASDQU010101564.1, from coordinate 444,580 downwards.
AGTGAATGTTTCATTGGGTTTCGGGAATTGTGTGACCCGAGTGTAGGACTCGCAAACTTGCGAGTTCTGATTTCCCAGTAAGGCAAAGGGAGATCGTGGGAGAGCATTCTGTGGATGCGGAAAAGTCCCGATAAGGGATTTGAGGAGCACTTTAGCTCTTCGGGCCAGTCAAGAAGAAGGTCCTGGTGACAGCAGACGCGCTTGGGGTGGCCATTTGCGTCAGAGTGGTATCAGAGCGAGTCTCTGTTTGTATACTTTAGACAGAGGGAGAAAGAGGAAGAAAGCTGCATATTAGACTCCTTATCAGAGCGATAAAATCTCTTTTCTGTTCTGTAGAAGAGAAGAAGGGAAGAATTTACCATGTCGCCCATAAGGGAAAGACAATCACCTGATCCATAAGATAGGGAGGTGAGAAGAAGAGGCAGGCCGACAGGAAATCCTGATATGGAAAGGCAAATACGCGATCTAAGAGCGAGATTGGAAGATATGGAAGCGGCGCAGGGACGCACAGCAAGTGTTGGAGATATGAGCGACTCTGAAGGCGAAGTGGAAGCCGAACAGCAAGGAGAAGTTGTAGCTGAAGATGCAGCCAATGAGCGATTGATTAAAGCTATCGCCCGGATGAGTTCAAAGACAAAAATGTATATTCCAGTCTATGAAGGAATTCTGGATGCAGAAGAGCTTCTAGATTGGATTAGAGCTCTTGACACCTACTTCGATTATGAAGATATCGAAGAGGATAAAAAGGTCAGGCATGCTGTCATGAAATTGAAGGGACATGCAGCATTATGGTGGGACGAGCTTCAAGCAGATAGACATTCCAAAGGGAAAAAAAAGATTAAAATCTGGGATCGAATGATTGTGAAGATGAAGTCAAAGTTCATACCAAGGGATTATTAGATCACACTGTTCAAGAGGATGCAGAAACTGAGACAGAAGCTGATGACGGTGAAGGAGTATACCGAAGAATTTTACAAGCTCAATATCAGGGCAGGTCATCGGGAGAGCGATAATGAAAAAGTTGCCAGATATATGAATGGCTTAAGATACGATATCCAGGATGAGATGAGTATGAAAACCATCAGAACGGTGGAGGATGAGTATCAGATGGCGCTGAAAGATGAGGAAAATATAAGCTGTAAGACAGCACAGCGAGGCAGAGGCAGAAGCCAGCTGAAAGGTAAATCAGTTGCCCAAGACAGGTTCCAGAAATCTAAGGATGACTGGAAGAAGCCTCAGACCAGAATGGAAAGAGGTGGAAGTTCAAAGTGAGGCTAGCATGCTGAACAGTGAATGCAGCAGGCAGAACAGAGCGAAGGATACGCTAATGTTAATACTTTTCCTCGTACCAGAGGTAGAGGAAGAGGCCGAGGTGGAGTAATCACATGTTTCACATGTGGGAAAAATGGGCACAAGTCATTCGAGTGTCCAGAGAAAAAGAAGGACATCGGAGAAGCTCACATCACTGAAGCTCAGAAGCATGATGCTGAGACAGAAGATGCAGAAGGCAGAAGATCGCTTGGAATGCATAAAGTCCTTTTGACACCCAAGAAGGAGGTGGAAAACTCAGTCCAAAGGACCAGACTATTTAGGACATCTTGCAAGACCAAGGATAGGGTGTGCAAGGTTATCGTGGATAGTGGTAGCACCGATAATCTTGTTTCAACTGAAATGGTGGAGAAGTTAGAGCTAGAGACAACTAATCACCCGAGTCCGTACAAGGTTTCATGGCTATAGAAGGGACATCAGGTGAGTGTCACTAGACTGTGTTTAGTTGAATTTAAGATAGGGGGGTATAATGATAAAATCTTGTGTGATGTTATTCCTATGGATGTATGTGATTTATTGCTAGGTAGACCATGGCAATATGACAGGAACGTAATTCATGATGGGAAAATGAATACGTACACTTTAGAGAAGAATGGGAGAACACACATGTTACTTCCGATAAAAGATAAGGAGGTGAAACCTGAAGTGAACAGCAGGATACTTCTCATGAGTGGGAAGGAACTTCTGGCAGAAGTAAAGAAGAAGGAAGATCCACAGTTCTTTGTGGTCAGGAAACCAAAGGTTGTTTTGACCAGCACAAGAGTGGATGATTTGCCGGAAGAAATTCAGGAATTGCTGGAAGAGTTCACTGATATAGTGGTGGAAAAATTACCTCATTCGTTGCCACCGATGAGGAGTGTGAGTCATCATATAGACCTCATACCAGGAGCCAGTTTTCCAAACAAATCTGCGTACAGGTTGACGCCGCAGGAGAATGAGGAGGTCAAAAGGCAGATACAGGAACTGCTGGATAAAGGACTGATCAGGGAAAGTTTAAGTCCATGTGTCGTTCCAACGGTACTGAGTCCAAAGAAGGATGGAGGCTGGAGAATGTGTATAGATTCCAGAGCCATTAACAAGATAACCATCAGGTATAGGTTTCCATTGCCACAGATGGATGACTTGATGGACTGTTTAAGTGGAGCCAAATTTTTTTCAAAGGTGGATTTGAAAAGCGGATACCATCAGATTCGCATGAGAGAAGGCGATGAATGGAAGACAGCCTTCAAAACAAACAAAGGTTTGTACGAATGGTTGGTCATGCCGTTTGGTTTGACGAATGCACCAAGTACCTTTATGAGGCTGATGAATGAAGTGCTGAAAGAATTCATTGGTAAGTTTGTCATTGTTTATCTGGATGACATATTGATTTTCATAAAAACATGAGAAGAACATCTGAAGCATTTAGCTGCAGTAATGAGGAAGCTACAGCAAGAGAAGTTGTTGATCAACATGAGAAAATCTTCATTTATGAAGACAAAACTCATTTACTTGGGATTTGTCATATTGGAAAATGAATTGAAGATGGACCCAAGTAAAGTGGAGGTGATTAAAAATTGGCCATCACCGAGAAATGTTTTTGAGGTGAGAATTTTTCATGGTTTGGCTAGTTTCTACAGAAAATTCATCAGAAATTTCAGTGGAATTAGCGTAGCAATGATGGATACCGTCAAGAAAAGACATAAATCTTTTCACTGGACAGTTGAGGCTAAGAAGAGCTTCAATCTGTTGAAGCGAAAGATCACAGAGCAACCAGTGTTGGTGTTGCCAGATTTTCAGAAGACATTTTAGGTGAAATGTGATGCCAGTGGGTATGCCATAGGAGCGGTCTTGAGCCAGGAGGATAGACCAATTGCATATTTCAGTGAGAAGTTGGATGAGGCAAAAGTGAAGTACTCAACGTATGATAAAGAATTTTATGCTATCATACAGGCGTTGAAGAAGTGGAGGCATTACTTGATCCCAAAAGAGTTTGTATTGTATAGTGATAATCATGCATTACAGTTTGTGACTCACCAGGAGAAGTTGAATCAGAAACATGCTAAATGGGTAGAGTATATGCAGAACTTTACATTTGTAATTAAACACATTTTGGGTACTGCTAACAAAGTGGCTGATGCTTTGAGCAGGAAATGTTTGTTGCTGCAGGAGTTCCAAGTCAAAACATTGGGTTTTGAAAATCTTAAGGACATGTATGCAGGTGACACAGATTTCGGAGAAGCATATGAAGCCGTTGAGAATCCAGTTCTCATAGATCGGAGTCCTTGGATAGATTATATGATCCAGGGGGGATTACTGTTCAGAGGCAATCAACTGTGCATTTCGAATTGCTCCATGAGGGAGAACCTGTTGAAAGAGAAGCACAGTGGAGGCTTGGCAGGACATTTTGGCCAAGACAAAACATTTGTGAAGCTGAGCGAGTCATATTTTTGGCCAAGGATGCGAGCGGAGGTCAAGCAATTTTTTGATAGATGTCGGATATGCCAACATTCGAAGGGAAGAAAACATAATGCATGTTTTTACCAGCCATTGCCCATACCAGAGAGGCCATGGGAGGCGATAAGCATGGATTTTGTATTAGGATTTCCGAGGACACAGAGAGGGGTTGATTCCATCTTTGTGGTGGTGGATAGGTTTTCAAAGATGGCACATTTTATCCCATGCCAGAAGACCAGTGATGCGACTCATGTCATGAATTTATTTTTCAAGGAGGTCATTCGACTTCATGGATTGTCGAGAAGCATAGTATCGGACAGGGATACAAAATTCATTGGACATTTCTGGAGGACACTCTAGAAGAAAATGGGAACTAACTTGATTTTTAGTTCAGCCTATCATCCTCAGACCGATGGGAAAACAGAGGTGGTGAATAGAAGTCTCAGAGACTTACTCAGAAGCCTGGTGACAGAGTACCATAGCAGCTGGGATAATGTGTTGCCACAGGCAGAGTTTTCTTACAACGATTTAGTGAACATAAGCACAGGAAAAAGTCCATTTGAGATTGTATATGGCAGGCAGCCAAGAGGAGTATCTGAGCTAAGGGATTCAGAGTAGACAATGACAAAGAGTGCAAGCGCTGAAAAGTTCGCAGAAGCGATGGAGGAACTTCACGGTAGAGTGAAGCAGCGACTGATTAATTCCAATCAGGAGTATAAGCGCAGAGTGGATCAACATCGAAGACAACTTCAGTTCAAAGTTGGGGATCTAGTTCTGTCACATATGATAAAGGAAAGGTTCCCAAGGGGAACATACAACAAGCTAAAAATGAAGAAAATTGGGCCATGCAGAGTCCTAAAGAAACTGGGAGAAAACGCTTATGAGATTGAGTTGCCGGATGAGATTGGAATATCTCTGACATTCAATGTCTCAGAATTATATCCATATAAGGCTGAAGAAGTAGGAGCTGGAAGTGATGAACAGCCAGAAATCTAGTGGCAGAAGTAGATGTCGATTGCAAAAAATCCACAGATGGAGCATATACTTGACAAGAGAGTCAGCAAAAGAACCAGACAGAAGCAATACTTCGAGTATCTGGTGAAATGGAAGAATCACCCAGTGGAAGATGCCAGCTGGGAGACCGAAGAAGTCATTCAAAAGCATGGACAGACCGTGTAGGAGCTCATGGACAGGATCCCATGAAAGTTTTCAAGCTGAGGAGTATGATGCAGGAGCATCGCCAACTCAGCAAGCGAGCCAACACATCAAGTGAAAGTTCAGCTGGATAAACAAACCCAAAATTTTGAAAGTGCTTTGGGATTGTAGCGCAAGTCTTTAATNAGTTGGATAAACAAACCCAAAATTTTGAAAGTGCTTTGGGATTGTAGCGCAAGTCTTTAATGAATCCTTTATGAAGGAGCGCCTTTTGTATGTTGTATCAGACCTCGAGCCATACGCTCTTGTCTGAATTAGATAAGAGGCATTTAATAGATTTAATGCAGGTAGGTAGATGTTTAAGTCTAGATTAGACAGTTTTAGAGTTCGAGAGGGAAAACGGATATAGACACCCTCATTGTATCATTTGTAACATTAGCCATTATCAAGCATTCAGGAGAGAAGAGAAAGCAAAGAATTGTATGAAGAACACCCATATATAGGCATTTGAATTAATAGAAGAAAGTTCTGATTCAAATTCATGGCTGGTGTTGTTTCTCCATGTATGTTGTTTATGTGCTCATGAATGTTTGCTTTCTTGATATGCATTTGATTTGTATATGTTGTGCATGTGATTTCATGTTTGAAACTGAAGTATGAAGGAGATGGAATGAGTTTCAATTGTTTCTCTATCTGAGCTAGGAGATTCCTGCAAGGTGTGCAGTTGAATCCATCTGCATGGAGTGCATCGATGAAGGCTCAGTAGTTTAACTTTTGTTCTCATTCACCCAGAAGTTGATTTGGGGTTGTTGCAGCCATGTGAGGAAGGTGTAGGCTGAAAAAGAAGTCTCAGTTGTGAGTCTGAGTAAAGGAGATAGATGACTGCTACTGCAGAAAGTGCGCAGAGTCTGAAAGATTCAACACTTGATAAGTTGTTGAACACTGAGCGCGAGGGGTGCACGCAGAGTCCCTCTGAAGGAGTCAGAGTGGAAGAGCTCAGGAGGGATAGTCCCTTCGTGGTATCATTGAAAGAGAGCACGAGAGGTTTGATCGAAGAAGGGTCAAGCAGGATTTTTCAGGCGCAGGCTTGAGGAGCAAGTCTTGAGAAGAAACACTTAGTCATTTCAGAGAAATCTCACGGAGGAGAATCGATGGCCAGGATTCACAGACGGAAGCCACGAAGTCTCGTCGATCGTTAGATCTCAAGAGAGTTGCGTCGGGTTTAAGCTCAAGGAGCAGAGGAGGATCCCGGAGATTCGGAGTTCGGGATATCGGGGTTTTGGTGGTCGTGAACTCTCGTGGAAAGAAATCACGATTAGTGATTTCCTGAGTCAATTAGGGCCATTGGTCATAGTAGGGATACGTGGCGCGAGATCCCGGGGAGTCGGGATTCGGCGTTTCAGGGTTCTTGCATACAACGGAATCACAGTAGAAGAAATCGTGATTTCGCGAAACGCAACGGGTCCCACAGCCACATCATTCGGTGGAATACAGGTGTCGAGAGGTCAGCCCTGTAGGGAGACAGTGATAGGTGTATCGACACATCATGAGTTCGGAGGTTCACGAGTTGGAGCTGCAAGGAATTGCGTCAAAGTTTGCGAGGTCACGAGAGGCAATACCTTGACAAACATCAATTAGCGCATGGGGTCACAGAGCACAATAAATAAGGACAGGTGGCATCAGAAGTTGAGGATCGGAGATCCCAAAGGTGTGAGTTTTGCGCATTTCAATTTTGCGAAGCCTGAATTTCCGATAGGGAACGAGTCGTGGTCTCGTGGGTTATAGGTCACCTGCGAAAGGAGTTAGCCAGAGGGGGCTGAGGAGCGAAGCTGAGTGCCATCGCGGATCAGGAATCAGGAATCCTTGAGGTGAGTAATCCACTACCTCACAAAGGCCGATTTCGCGATGGGATAATTCCCGACAGAAGCTAGGAAAGCGTAAAGTGAATGTTTCATCGGGTTTCGGGAATTTTGTGACCTGAGTGTAGGACTCGCAATCTCGCGAGTTCCGATTTCCCAGTATGGCAAAGGGAGATCGTGGGAGAGCATTCTGTGGGTGTGGAAAAGTCCCGATAACGAATTTGAGGAGCACTTTATCTCTTCGGGCCAGTGAAGAAGAAGGCCCTGGTGACAACAGACGCGCTTGGGGTGGCCGTTTGTGTCATGCATGAAAGGGAAGAAGATGGACTTTTTGTATGAAATAAATGAATCTAATTACATATAACCCTTGATCCAATACTAATCCATGTTGTTATCTTATTAAAAAATTCTAACCCCATGAAAATATATGTAAGAAATGCAAGAAACTTTAACTAAAACTATCCTACACGAATTTTCTACAGGAATTGTAACAATTCTATAAAAATTGTAAGCATCCTACAGGAAACTTCTACAGGATGATGAGAAGTAGTTTTCGTAGAAACTATAAGCATCCTATAGGAAAATTCTACAGGGTGATGAGAAGAGACCTAAATATCTTATTAATACTTTATAAACTATTGACAAAGCGAAATTAAGATGTTATGAAATTTGAGTGAGTTTATTAGCCTTGAAAAGATGCTCTTGAGCACTCCAATGGAATTTCAATCATTTCTATAGGAAAACCTATTGAAAATTACAGTTTTCTAATAGTATGAACTATAGTTATAAATTGATGTGCATAGCTATCTAATCTTTTGATAAAAAACAATAAATTGAAATACAACATACTAACATAAAAATTAAAGAAAGAATATAACAGGGTCCTTGAGCCCTCTTGAGTGGGCCCTACCCAAGAAGCGTAAGGAAACTCTAAAAACTCTAATGAGATGAAAAAAAAAACATATTTATTAACCGATATCAACTATTACATCAGGGAGAAGAACTCCAAGTATCAAAAATCTTACTCAACAAAAACTAGAATGCAATATTTAGATCTCTAATTTTCTTCCCCATTTCTCTTTACATTGGAGGCCTATTTATACAATTTAGAACTCAACCTGTTTCCTTAGATCAAGGAGGAAATATGGGGAAACACATCCTTCTTCAATATCTTCAAATTTTTCAGTTTCAGTTTGCAAGGAGTGGTCATAAATGAAATAGCAATGCATCTGGAGGTAAGGTGGGGGACAAGTTCCTTGATTCTCTCCCTACATTGGGACCTTCCTCTTCTCATGGGGAGTTTGACCTGATTAATTGGTTTTACACACATACTTCATCATGGATATTATACCCAAAAGGTACCATTACTCATTAAATTCCATCCTCAAAACTATTTATTAGACAACATACAAAATATCCATACTTATTATTAAAAATGGCCAATTAAAGTAAGTTATTAGGTGTATCATGGTCAAAATGTATCTGCGATAGGCCTTTTATATAGGGAATGTTAGGGTCCATCAGAGCTCATGAATTTGACACTTTATTTCGTCATTCTCTATAAGTGAGCATCTATATATTGGACCATTGGGTAAGGGAGCACCAAGTATCAAGTCAATGGGATGTTTGACCTGACGGTGTAGAGGAACCCCCTATAGGTGAGGTGAATATGTCTCTATATTCCTTTACAATATTGTCCACCTGATTTTATTATGCAGAGACATATCATGATGAAGCTATGGTGGTCGGAGTGAACTTTTGTTCACCTTATGATCATACCATGAAGAGGAAAAACTTGGCAGTTTGAGATATTACCTTTCAACACTATTTTTTTGAGATCAATGAAATAGTAGTAGTTAGAACTACCTTCGGTACCCTGGAGGGCTGGCATCCCAAGGTAATAATAATTCTATGGGTTATGGACTCATAAACAACTTGATGTTTCCACATATAGTTTTTTCTAAAATAACATCAAAAACTTTGACTGGGGAAACATCACACAATACCTCATCTTTGAAGAGCTTGATGCCATAAGAAAGGTAACATCATTGTTTGATGTGAAGGTGTCTTCCCTACATCAACCACCCAATCGTGTATGGTTGGTGATGTGGAATTGTTGGCAGGTTTAATCTCTTGATGTCCTCGACTAAGATCAAGTTCTTCTGGCTCCCACTGTCAACAATGAAATGTAGAGGGCCCCCCTTCACCCACATATGTAAATCGAAGAGATAATCCCCCTTCTCAGGATCCCTTGAATCGTTTGATTGGATTTTAATAGTTTTGATGATAGCACTTGATTCTGCATCGATGATCTTATTTCCCTTATCTTATTCTGAATCAGACTATGATTCAGGGTCCGACACATTTTCTTTAATTTGAGCCAACAATGAATGTTTTGAGCAACATTCATTAATGTTGTTCTAGGGGATTTTGTGGAACTCATACCACTTTCTAGTGTCCTTATTCAACTTCTCATTACCCTTATTTACCTACGTCTTGAACTATTTGTCTCATGGGTGTCTCTCCCTACTCTTTCCCTTGTTCTGTGAGTTAGGGATGCCTTTACTATACTTCTGTTGTAGCATATTTGCAGACCCAAACTCCTTCATATTTTTCTACTTAAATTTCTGCTCCATTTTGACAGCATGTCGATAAGTGGCTTACAGTGAGGAGATGTCTAAGAAATGCATCTCTTCTTGGATGTACCTATGTAGGACACTACAATACTTCAAAAATAGGTGCCACTCAGATTATTTGATACCCAACTTTGAGTGCAAGGTATGGAATATGTTATTGTACTCTAGCACTATCTAGTCCCTCTCTTGATGTGGAGTCATTCGTCTTGTGAACTGGTCATCATACCTTCCAATAGGGAATAATTTCTCCTTGAGGGAATCAACAAAGGCCACCAAAGTGGGTCCTATCTTGAATGTTATAGAATCATATTTGGTATGTCTCTCCTAGTAACTTTTTCACCAATATTTGACATGGGGAAGGGCTTTAGGAGTGTGAAGGTGATCTTTTTAGTGTTAGAAAGTTTTTGAACAGAGTAATTATCCTCTAACATATTTAACCATTTCTCCAAATCATTTTCATCTATTTGGACTTCAAATAAAGTTATATCAAATTTAACTTTTACCTTGAAGTGTGTCACGCCCCCAAAATGACTACTTGTTGAAGTTTCCTCACCCACTATCGATAATCATTGAAGGATTTGGGAAAATTTGTCCATCCTCTTGTTCCCCTGTTGTGCAAGGGATTCCTTGAGAAAGATCTTGATAGGATATCCTTCTCCTTCATCTATATTTTCCCTTTCCATGGGAGGTCACATGGGCTGGTAAGAGTGATCATCTCCTAGTGAAACTAGCTCAGGACCCAACTCTCTATACCCTGTCCTCATCGGGGGCATGCACTGAGAAAAAAGAGAGAGAACATTTCTCTAACACCATTGATCTAGATTGTATAGAAAATGAAACAAAAAACACATAGGAATATATTAGAGAGAAAAATAATATAGTGGAAACCCAACTTCTATTAATGAATCAAATAGCAGAATATTATAGAGTAAAAACTGACTAGAATGGCCATAGTTTATCCTTAAAGAGAGAGAGAAAGAGATTTCGACTATGCTCATTTGCAAAATCTAATACAAGAGGCCAAAATGATGCTTTTAACATAAAGCAAGAACCCCAAAGGTCCAAATATCTAAACCTAGGAGGAGAAGCACCAAAAGATATTTTTGGTTTTTAGTTTCTACAACAATTTTCTGGAAGAATAACAATTTGGAAAATCCAATCCCTTGTCCCTTCTCAACAAACATCGTTCAAGGACTCAAAATGGTCGTGGAATTTTAGGACCCAGAAAATCCCAGAAAATTATAACAAAACTGCCAAGATTGAGAACTGTGTTGAGTTAGTGAAAGAGGTGGGTGACCAATAATATCCACCTACATCACATCCCCCCTTAAGAACAACTTTGCATTAGAGTAAATTTGGGCTTAAAATGGGCCTCCTAAGGAAAATATTAAAATAGTAAAATTGTATGCCACATCACACTAAAAATATGCCATGTCACACTAAGTTAGAGGCGTTATCTAGTGAAGGTTATTCTATATTATTTCACTAATGATAGTTGTCAAGTGATTTGTTTAATGTAGAGTTAAGAGGTGAGAATGAAAAATAATAATAAAATTTTTAGATTCTTCTACACACAATAAATGGTGCAATGTCAAGATATGTAGATTTATAATATATTTTATTTAGAAAAAAATCATAATTGATTAAATATAGTATCACTTTTTTTATATACTAAAAAATAAATTTAAAAATCAAAAAATTAAATTATAATTAAATAATAATAAACATTTAAAAAATAAAAATAAAAATAATATATTCTTCTAGAAAATAATTTATATAATACATAATTGGTTATTACATAATTGGTTGTGACCTCTTAAGAGGTCACAAGTTGAAATCCAGGGGGGGGTAGGGTATGTATACCTTTGTATACTTTACGAGTCAAATCGTTGGGCAGAGGGGGTCCCATACACCAATTTGGTGTCTGGCTTGGTCATGACCTTAAAAATAGATTAGTATTATAATCTAATTGACTAATTATTAGATATTATATATCACATATATTATAACCAGTCAAGTTAGTTGTTCATTATTAGATATTATATAATATAATGAATTATATTATATACTATATGATATAGTGTATTATAATACAGCCTGAGTAGGCCTAATGGTTAAGAACATGTGTTTTCTCATAGGTATGTATACCTCTATAGAATTTACCAGTCAAAAATCGTTGGGGGAGTGGGTCTCATACACTAATTTGGTGTTTGTCTTGGCCGTGAACTTAAAAATAGATGATTATTATTATTATTATTATAACTAGTTAGTTGTAATTAATGATTTGTAATATATAATATACTATATTATTTATTATAAATAAATAAATTATTAACAAATTAAATTGTATAATATTAGTTACATTTAATGAGTTATTACGTTTTTACATTCTAGTATGGAGGAGATGTTTTCATATTAATATATCGAGAACATAATTATCCATCCCAAAACTTAAAATTATTGAATATACAATTTGTTCTACAACTCCAAAAACAAAAACACCATTGACAAGTCCTGATATTTGATGTAATAAATCCCTAACTTACATTCAATAATTTACTTGCTTTAAAAAATATGGAAGTTACAGCCGCAAGAGCACCTTCCAATGAAAATTGAAAATTTCCAAAAAAAAAAAACATAAGCAAGTTGATAACATAAGCAAGTTGATAACATAAACAAGTTGATCATACATGTAAATTTTTTTGTTGTTTTTTGTTTCTACTTATTTAGGAGATTATATTTAAGGTTAAACAACTTATGGTAGCAAGAATTGTTGAATTGCGGTTGATTCAAATAAAGTCTCAGGACAAAAACATCCAATGGAAGTATTGTAGTTGTCAAAGTTGTGATATAGGCATAAATGAATATTATTGAGTTTACATATGTAAAACAAAGGATTGGCTTACATGTCAACCATGATTAGAAAATGTTGTTATATGTTGATTTATGTCTATGCTATTCAACTTAACCTAAATTAATGTAGTATACATTAACAAAATTTATAAATTGTTTCTTATCTAAGATAAGAGATTAACCATTAAAACACATTTTTTAATACAAATATAAATACAATTTTGTTTTACAAGAACTAGGAAATATATATTAAAAAGTGTGGATAAATCCACTGTAATACAAAAAAAGGGCCATTAGAGGCCTTCGAGAAGTAGATTCTTTGAAGCTTGGAAATACTAAAACAAAATTGGTGTTCATTGGGTTTCCACCTTCCCTAGATATATTGCATTGATTTTATTTCACATAATACAATCTATAAAATAATATGTTGATATATAACGAAAAGAAAAACATGACATCTGAATTTTAAAAGAACTCAACTATCTGGTTCCATTTTGATCTTTGAATGGTCCTGCTGCTCCCAAATTGAGTCTAGATGGGGCTCATTAAGGTCCAGAATTTGGTTGATTGTGACTGAATTTACATTCTTGTATGCTCCATGGGTGCTTTCCAGTGTGCTTGACTGTTGATGAGTTCATTCAAGCTGATCCAAATAACTCTACATTATCTCCAGGCTATTACGTTTCTCTTCAATCTGACTCCTCTGGGCATAACTTTCATCTTGCAACCTTTCAATTAGGTGTTTGTGTTGAGAGAGAGTTTCAAGTTCAAATGTTAGAGTGGATCCGAGCACTCCCATCTAAATTTGTTTCCTTTTATATCCCACACATTCCTCCTTGGGTTCCAACTGAACGAAGCCAGTAAGAAGGCCCTTGACACCCTGCATATGTACAAGTTTTGGTGCGCTTTGATTCCTCTGAGAATTTTCCAAGTTGTTAAGGAGGCCGCAAAGCTACAATGAATTAGGTTTTCTGTGTAAAGGGAAAATGAATGGCAGAGTTGAAATCAATAGATACCACTAGGTTAAGGTCTAGGCGGAGCAAGGACAAGGCGGAGGGAGAGGTGGTGGGAGATTCAAGGAGTAATGAGGGGGAGCCCAGAAATTCTGGGAGGAGAAAATATGAAAGACAAACGATAAAGAGAATCCTAAGCAGTTAAGGGGGAGAACAGGTCAGAAATGGCTTACCAATACCACAAATAGACTTTTCCCCTGCAAGGACGAGTACTGGCTGAAATCCCCCCATGTAATGATCAATGTTGAGTTCGTTCTAAACAAAAAGGTCACAGAATATACCTGGTGCGATGTACCTAAGGCCTTCATATCCGCGAGCTTGGGTCTGAACCTAATGTCACCTTGAAAAATAACTTGCATGCCTGGGATGCTGCACACACGATCCATCTTCATCAAAGCCTTCATCCCTTGTTTTCCTACGAGCTCGATTGAACAAAATAACTGGCCACCTGAAACCATGATGAAGTTGTCACATAAATTGTTAATTGTGGTTGTACTTGGTCGGTGAGACATTAAAATTGCACTTGCCACCTGTCTTCTCCACCATTCCCCACTATCCTTGGCCTGCTCCACGTGCCTGCTCCACCTGTCCTCTTTTGCGCTAGAGCTCCAATAAGTGCCTCTTCTAACCTTTGCACATTTTCTCCTATTCATGTGTCACATTAGGCTAGGGGGGCTAAGGCTTCAACACCCTCCACTCCTAAGGTTCCAGGAGGTTTTGCGATGGCTTCATTCGCCAATTTGTTTTTTGTCATGTTGTTTTCCCTTAGACTGTGAAAGAATGTTAGTTTGAGGGACTTTGATTCTAATTGTATTGGATCAATTATTATTTTTAGGATAAAATGTTTTGGGTCTATTCCCTGGACCATCATCCTTATGATTGTCTTAGAGTCGCCTATAACATTCAGATTGGAAATTTGGTGGGTCTTTGCTATTTGGAGGCCTTTGAGTAATGCATAAGCCTCTTCTTTATTATTGGTGCCTTTCTCGATATTCTAGTAGTAATTTAAAATTCTTTTTCCT
>JASDQU010101564.1:369045-430237 GCA_032191745.1 Picea mariana | reverse complement strand
GAGTAAGAAAAACAAAATACATTTTAACAAATAAACAAGATACACTATTAAAAAAAAATTACTATTTTAATTTAAAAAATAAAATAATTTAATTTAAAAACATAAATAAAATTATCAAGAAAAAAATAATTTAAAATATTGTTATTTTTATGTGATATTAAATTAAACCAATTTAGATTTATCTTCACCAAGGATTTATCAAGCACCTAGAGAGATCAAATCTCTAGAGGTGCAAACCTTTCTTCAAGCTTTGCATTTTAGAAAAGGTTTGCACTTAGAGATATTTGATCTCTCTGAGCACTTGATAAATCTGAGGTTAAACTGATCCGGTATAATACAATTAGTGAGTTGCAACTAATGTATTATATAATAAAATATAGTATTATATTATATATAAATATTGTTAAAATATGTAATTCATTGTTTTATATATTTATATATTATATAATTAGTTACTATATATCATTTTTATTTTAAAATAATTAATAATAGAAAGTGTTTATCATATTTACAAGTGATTATATTATGATTTTAATTAACCTAAGATTTATTTTCAAGAGCATTGGAATTAGTGATAATATAAAATACTTTATATTTATAAGTGAGGTTTATATGTAGTTCACTATTTCTGAATAACAATATGACACGTAATCATATTTGTCTTATATAGTTCCAACTCAACCATTATGGTTGACCCAATTTATGGAAATTCTTATGGTTTTTAAATTCCAAATTATCAACCATATTTTTTTATTTTGAGACCCATTTAGACCCAAATTTATTCTAATAGATAGGATTAAAGGATATACAAATGTGACACAATAGGTGAAGGAATGAGGCATTAGATCCTATCCCCCCCAAAATGACATCTTCTTGAACTCCCAACATAGATGAAATTTTATGATGAAGTGCATGTGTATCTCAATGTGTTTACCAAATATGGTTTCCAACTTTTCCCAAGCTTCATCTAGGTCATCAATTCCTTGAAGGTGAAACCATAAATCAATAGATATGGAAATTCAAATTAATCCATGTTCTTCGTCATTTTTATTATCTCATTTGTCATTATTTGAGGCATCAACGAAGATAGATTTTTTTTCCAAGGTAATCTAGTAAAGTTCTTTACTTTGTAGTGCATCCTTCATACAAGATTTCCAAGATTTCCATGAGAAGAAGTTTGAATTGGTAAGAAAAATATCACTTGGACTAGTCATATTAAAATATGTAGGTAATATGGATTCAAAAAAATAATATGTCTGTCTAGATCGAAAACTCTTGAAAAATAGGCAATTTCAAAATAATGGCATTTAAAATTAATTTTGGCCAACAAAGCTATTCCTTTTTAAAGAAAGGCGTAAAAGAAAACCAAAGTGCCATGTGCCAAGTAGATATTGGTCTGCATGGTGATGGATGCATAATGATGTTACTAAGTAAAAATGTTTCCCTATAAACTCACTTTTACAATTAAGTTACTTTTACATGAAGTGACCTAATTTTATAAAATAAGTAAGAATCACTTTGACAAAGAAGCTACCTTATAAATTAAAGTTGCATTAGAGAAATTAATTCAAAATAAGAACATTAAAGTTGTTTTTATAGTGATTCACTTTTATAATTTAAGTGAAATGCACTTTACAATAAAGTTGTGTGATAAAGACCTCTTATTTAATAAATATACTTTCAACCAAATGAGCTACTAAAAAATATGTAGCAAATTTTATGGTGGAGGGTTTTTTTTGTTTTTTTTTGTCTTGAAGTGCATGCTTACCCCCAAAACTTTTTATCTACCAAAAATAAAATTCAACACAACCACACACAAAAATGAGAATTCGTTTGAAACAAATCCAAAAATTAATAAGATCGGGTTAATATTGATTAGTCTTCCCAAAAAAATGCACCTTTTCTCTCTATTTTTTATTTGTTGAGATCACATAAAGTGCAAAGCAAAGAGCATATGTAGAAAGAGAAATATTTTCCTCTTCATTTTTAATTTTCTTGAAACTGAACAAAGAACATGTAAAAGAGAATAAACATATTGGAAAGGGTAGAAGACCATAAACAAAAAAATCCAAAATATTAACACAGTAAAACAAAACTGTTATGAAACTTTATACCTCCAGATTTGACAAAAATGGTCATATCCTAGGAAAACAAAAAAAAAATCACATTAAACAAAAATTATTTCCAACTTAATGAAATGCTCTGGACATAATAGTGTTATAGCATATTTTTCCACACTCCATGCATCTTTCTTGGATGGACTTCCATTTCCCTTTCCAGACTTCATTTCCCCCTTTTTTATCACTCCAGAGCTAAAAAGACACATTTTTGTCCATGTATGCAACCTCCTAGTTAGACAGCTCACATACGTACACGTGATTCTCCATTACAACCCCCGTACAATGGGTTTGGTTCTCAAAAAATAAAAAAAATGCATCAGGTTTCCATGCCATGTCAGGAGATCCATGATCCTTGAACTTCCATATACTGGAAAAACTCTGTCTCGACCCTTGAATTCCAATTGGAGGCTATAAATTGAGTCATATCCAATCCTTGAATATAGATAAATCATCACTAGATTGAGAGCAAAGATACTCTAGAGAAATTTAACCTCAATTGAGACTGCATCCATTTGTCCTTGAAAGTCTGAACTTCTTCTGGTCAACCCCCAAGCCCTTCATATCTTTTGATGGAGAACTTCATTGAATCCTACTTGTGAGTTTGCCTTTGTGGAGCATTGAAGTGGTGGAGACCCAGCTAGAGGGACTTAGTTTCTTTGTTCCAATATGTGTCATTATAGAAGTTTCTCACCTATGTACTTATGTTGATTACATTAATAGAAATACTCTCGTCTCATCCAATTTATATCTTTCATATATTTGTATTTCTTTCCATGGGAGTATTTGTTATGTATGTTAATGGATTATGCTAATGTATATGCTAACATTATATATCATTACCACATTCTTGTGTATCTTGGTTGTTGAAGACAAGTTGTCGATGTAAAGCTTTTGGTCGTGTGCTCAACGATGGTCTTCTTCGAACGTCTGGACAAGGTAGGATTCTATAATATTCCAGATATAAAATAGTATGCAGAACATAGATAATTAGCTATAAATGGTAGATGAACAATAATATAACCATAACAACATCACAATAATACCAAAATGATACCAGAATAACACCAGAAAGAACACTTTGATTACTAAGAGCAATGTTCACTTGCCTCTTTGAGGGGGAAACCTCCAACAGAGAAGATCTCTATTACAATAATATCTAAGAAAAAACTTCGCATACCCTCAACTCCTATTTATACTAAATATGTCTATCAAAATAACAATCTAGAGGAAGATCCTTCTAGAAGCGGAAGCTTCTATTAGGTCTTCTTATATTGGACTTATTATTCCTTATTTCTAGGACTTATTAATATTGACCTTTATTACATGGAAATATATTATTCTACCTACGTGAGGGGTTAGGTCCCTAACATGTCCTCCCCCTTAAAAACAACCTTGTCCTCAAGGCTTGAGATGAGGAAATTGTTGTAGAATGGTAGTTGGTTCCCAAGTGGCATCTGTTGGAGTTGTATCTTTCCACTAAACTAAAACTTCCTTGATGGTTCGTTGACGCAAAAGATGCTCATGCTGGTCCAAAACTACTTGTGGTTGTAGACAAATATAGCCTCCTTTGTCCAACTCGGGAAGGTTGGTTTGATTTTGGCACTTAGTTCCAATCACCTTCTTTAAGAATAAAACTTGAAAAATAGGATGGAGCTTAGAATGGCTGGGAAAAGATAACTGATAGGACACCTGTCCCTTAAGCTTGAGAATGGTATAAGTACCATACAATTTGGGTGCCAGTTTCTGACAATGATCAACCTTGAGGGAATTTTAGTTGTAAGGTTGTAGTTGAAAAAACACCTAATCCCCTTATAAAAATTGACATTCAGAGTGACCTTGATACTCTTGTTGCTTCATGCAATTATGGGCCATGACCAAATTCTATTTGAGGGTATGAAAAATATCCTCTCAAACTCTAATTATTTGGTCAACTACCTGGACCTTCGAGACACCTGAAAAATATGAGAGAACTGAAGGTGGATTTTGTCCATATACCACTTCAAAAGGATTCATGTGAGTAGATGTATGGTAAGAGGTGTTGTACCACCATTCGTCTAGTGGTAACCATTGAGCCCACTGATTTTTCCTTTCCAATGCAAAACACCTCAAATATGTTTCCAAACACTTGTTGACAAATTTAGCTTGACGATCAGTCTGGGGATGATAAGATGTGTCGAGATGCAATTGGGTGCCTTGTAGCTTGAACAATTATTTCCAAAAATTGTTGGTGAAAGTTGGGTCACAATAAAAAATGATAGAATGTGGCATGCCGTGAAGCTTGAAGACTTGATCCATGAAAATTTGAGCCATAGTGGATGTTGTAAATGGATGTTGAAGAGCATAGAAATGAGCATACTTGGAAAGACAATCAACTACCACCATGATGAATTATTTATTGCTCGATTTAGGTAAGCCTACAATAAAATACATAAAGATATCCTGCCAAATAGGAGGTGGAATCAGAAGTGGTTGTAGTGTGCCATGATATTTGACTATTTCACCCTTGTTGCGTTGACACACATCACATTCAGGAAAAAAATTATGAACGTCCTGTTTCATACCATCCCAGAAAAAAGAAAGTTTGACACGATCATAGGTTTTGGTAGACCCCAAGTGCCCAGCGGTGGGTGTAGCATGAATCTTAGAAAGTACCATGGATTTAATTTTTGATTGTTTACTTAAATACAAATGGCCTTTGTATTGAATCTCATCATTGAGCCAAGAGTACCCTGGGGAGAATGGAGAATTGGACTGCAATTGTTTTATCATATGCGAACTTTTGAGATCGTGTAGCCATTCCTATCAAACAACTTGGAGCCAATATGGTACAATGAAGGAGAGAGAAAAAAGGGACCCTTCATATTCATATTTTCTGGAAAGTGCATCAACAACCACATTGTCTTTTCCTTTCTTGTAAATGATCTCATAATCATATCCAAAGAGCTTAGTCACCCATTTTTGTTGCTCTGGGGAGGAAAGGCGTTGTTCCAAAAAATACTTGAGGCTTTGATGATCTATCTTAATTTGGAAGTGTTTCCGCAATAGATAAGGCCGCCAAAGATTCACAGCATGAAAAATAACCAACATTTCCTTTTCATAGATTGATTTTCCAAAATTTTGCTCGGACAATTTTTTTCTAGTAAAGGCCAAAGGCCGACCCTCTTGCATAAGGAAAATGCTAATTCCTTTCCCGGAAGCATCACATTATAGAACAAATTCCTTTGTGAAATCAGGAAGGCCCAGAACTGGAGTAGTGCACATGGTCATATTCAAGGTTTGAAAATCCAAAGCAATTGTTGGAGTCCAAGTGAAAGGATTCTTTTTAAGGAGAGCAATGAGAGGTATCACAATCTTTCCATAATTCTTAAAAAACTTGCGATAATAACCCGTTAAACCCAGAAATCCATGCAATATTTTGAGAGTCTTTGGGTGAGGCCAATCTTTCATAGCTTAAATCATTTTAGGATCCACCCGGAAACCGACCTTGCCAACAAGATTACCCAATTACTTGACTTTTGAGGCACCAAAAGCACATTTAGATTGTTTGAGGAAAATTTGGTGCTGAGAGAGCAGATGGAGAACTAGATCCACATGAGAAATATGGGTTGTCTAGGTTTTACTATAGATGAGGATAACACCAAATCAAACTAAGACAAAATGACAGAAAAAAGGATGGAAGACATGATTCATGAGGCTTTGAAAAGTGGAGGGATCATTACACTAGCCAAAGGGCATGACCAAAAACTCATAGTGGCCCTCATGAGTTCTAAATGTAGCCTTCAGAATGTCTACCTCGTTCATACGGATATGGTGGTAGAAAGAAAGAAGATCAAGTTTAGTAAAGAACTTGTCACCATTCAATTCATCCAAGAGGTCATAAATGATAGGAATGGGAAATTTGTCTTTAATGGTGAGTTTGTTGAGGGCACGGAAGTCAGGACACATGTGCCAATAACCTTCTTTCTTAAGTACCATGAACAAATGAGAAGAGTAGGGGATCGTACTAGGACTGATAACACCTGCGTTGAGCAGTTCTTGAACAATTTTCTCAATTTCATTTTTTTAGGAAAAGGCATGATGATAGGGATGGGTATTGGGAGGAAGGATTCCTAAGACAAGGGGAATGGAATGATCATGAACACCATGGGAAGGAGGGAGTCCCTGGAGAGTGGAAAAATTACTTAATGTTTAGAGAGGATGGATTGGATGTCCTGTGACATAGAGGGTGTCTTAGTTTCTTGTATGGCATGGAGTTCGGAAATAATGCTAGAATGACCTTTTTTTAGTAGCTTTTCCATGCGATGGGAATTGATGATCTCCGGGGAACTGACGATGATGTCTTGGAACTTATATTGTTGGCCCCCTTGGTCAAATTGCATGGTTAATTCATTAAAATACATGAGAATGAGAATGTCACACATCAAAATTACTCACTTCAATAGTGTCGCAAGTGTTGTCATTACAAGTGTCATAAGTGTTTCATCTTGACCACAAGTGTCACAAACATCATACTGCCATCTCACCTATGTCATGTCTCTAACGACATCACAGGGACACTTAAGACACCTTAAAATATCGATTAAAGGAAGAGAAAACATTTGATGAAGAGTACAAAGCATTTTCCATGAAGGAAACCACTTAAAAATGATTTCTGGAAGACAACGCTCCCCTACAAACTGTTAGGGAGCATCGACGCTCCCTAGCCTTTTTGGGGGAAGCGTTGAAACTCTCTGTGCACCCTTTTGGGGGAGCACTTCCATTTCTGAGAGAATTTTGGTTTGTTGAGATAAATCAGGGAAGAATCCCCTCAATCTCTGAAATTGGTTGGATTCGAATCTGAGGTCAAGGCATGATCTTAGGGAATATCCACAACTGAAGGAGAGGAATCCTCAACTTATCCCAAAGATCTCTCAAGTGGTTAGGTTTATCCAATCTTATATAAGGAGGCCTTCTCATGGTGAATATGGATGATAGATATTGGAGATACCAAACTTATGATCCCATGAGTGGTATTGACATGAGGAGAGATAGAGAAATTGAGAAGCACCTAACTTGTGATCTCATAAGGAAGGAGAGAGATTGTGAAGTATCAAACTTATGATCTCATAAGGGAGATATTAGTGAAGCATCAACATTCTGTGTGGATTCTTTGAGCAAGGGTATGGACAAAGGGAGCTTGGTGAAGCTGCTGCACTACATCCATGGTTGTAAGCATCACTTTGTTCTCATTAATATAAATCTATGCTTGGCCTGTTTCCTTTAAATTTTGCGTACATTTCATGAACTTGTCTCTAGTAGATAGATCGATTTTTGAGCTAATCTCAGTAGAATAGGAAGTGTGTTGTATCTTTGTTTTTTCTACAAGACTTATTGAGGAGCTTAGGAT
The DNA here is from genome assembly GCA_032191745.1 of Picea mariana. Classification (NCBI taxonomy): domain Eukaryota; kingdom Viridiplantae; phylum Streptophyta; class Pinopsida; order Pinales; family Pinaceae; genus Picea; species Picea mariana. The sequence goes on along the minus strand of JASDQU010101564.1, from coordinate 422,731 downwards.
CGAAGCTCAACTTGGATTGTGCGAGGACAAACGCCATTAAAAAGGTACATGTTTCTTCTTCCTCTTCATACATTAGTTTAATTAGATCTAAAAGGAATGTTAGTGTCCACAATAGCATTTTTTGTCTTCGTCATAGGGGTCTAGTATCTAAGAGAGAATCCACTTGTTCAAAAGGGGATTTCTCTGTAACAGAAATTGGTGACTCCACTGGGGAGGAGCTCTAATTTTTTATTCCTTTAATAGCTATTGTCTTGTCCTTTTTTCATTCCTTGACCTTCTCCATACCGTGTCTCTGATTCTTAGATATGTTGATTGGCTCTTTATTTCATCATATTTACTTTGATTGACTGATTTTGATTGAATTTTTTATTTTCTGGGCATTTTTTTTTACCTTTAAGAGCCTAGTGCTCCCCTTCCATTGCTACCAGAGCACTGGTGCTCCCTGTTGGTCTTACACATAGAGTTGGAACTCTCTGGTGCCCTTTACACTAGAGCACTGCCCCTTTTCTGTGAAAAATATTCTAGGGTTTCATTCTCTGAGTTCATTTCTTGATTTTGGCACTTTCTTAGGAGTCTTACAACCTCAATACATATTGTTCTTGGCCTTCAACACTCTTCTTTCTAAGAATTGATCACCTTTTGTTTGGAATTTTGATGTTTTTTCCTTACCTTGAAGTCACTCTTTATCTTTGACGATTTAGAGTCAACTTACTGTTTTCTTCTCATTTATCTGACTGAGTGGAATATTTTGTGAGAAAAATCAAGGATATATGTTGTTCCTTTTGATATTTGAGGTCATTTTCCCAATCAATTATTATTTGTTCATCATCCATTACCTTTCTCCCACCTTCATTAGAAATTTCACCTTTTTTCATGCATTCTGGGTAATTGTTTGCAAATTTTTGGCTATTTTTATGAGTTTATGGGAGCACCAACGCCCCCGTGTAGGCCATAGCAAAGCACCAAAGATCCTTGAAAGTGTTTTAGGGTGCATTGAAACACTCTTCGCACCCTTCTAGGGGAGCGCTAGTGTCCTTTTTGAGTGAAATTGCCTTCTTTTGCTCAGTCTTTTGCAGCCTGTTTTGTAGTACTCTTTACCCAGGGTCTGTGGTTGGTTTGTGAAGTTGTTTGGATTGGTTCTTGATGGTTTTTTATGCTTGTCACTCTATTTTGTCTTTATTGGAGATTAAAACCTCTTTTAGAAACTTGAAATTTCCTTTTCTAGCTGCATTTTTCTCAGGACAGTTTTGAGTGGTTTCTCTTTCTCCCTATCATTTATTGGATTCTTCTTCGTTTTTTATTGTCTTCCTTGAATGATTGCATTTGAAGTAGTGGAATTGCATGTTTTTTGACATTTTTGGACATTGTGAAAATGATGAATGTTTTCTCCTTCTTGTAGCATAGCTTTCATCGAAATGAAAAGATTACATATTCATCTCTTTGCATAACTTTCAAGTCAGTCAAAACACCATATTGTCCACGCCATTTTTCTTTTGAGTAACAACAACCTTAAAAATCAAACGCTAAACTAAAATTGATTATAATTTTTTCACATTTTCTAGTAACAAACCTCCATTAGATTAGTTGTAGGGCTTTGGAATAGGTGTGAAAGATAACTTTCCAAAGATGTAAACAAACATAGGATCTTGTGTTAGGGAGCGGTGAAATCCAATTGCTACATTTTTTCCTGGGAAGCCCTTCTCACACAAGGGTCAATCAGGGGGTCTCATTAAGACTCGCAGAGTTACTCACCCTGCTTTGTTGGTCTTGGTGTAGATATTGTGTGTATTATGGGGGTCACTTGAAGGTATACCCACAATGATGAGTGGAATCCTTTCAAGTTGATTTTGGGTTAGATACCCTGCCCTTGTGCATGGATAAGATTGTTGACTATTTCCCTAGGCATCATTTTTGTAGTTGGTAACCTTAGTGTCCTATCTCTTTAGGGTCTTTACACAAGGTGACTTTGGAGGGGCAAATCTTCATGTTACCTAGAATTGACGTTTTTCAGACTCACTCAATCACCTTGGAGGGTATACCCATGATTATGTGTGGGAGCTTGCACCAGGGTGTAAGTCCGTTAAGTAGGTCTTCAACGTAAATTTTCCACCCGCTCTATCTCATCCCCTTCTTGATTTGTTCCCACAATGTTGTATTTCATCACCAACTAGTGTGCTCATTGTGAGAAGGTTTTTTTTGCTTGCTTGCTTACTAGATTTTTAGCGTGTGCTATTTGTTCTCCCTAGTAGAATCTAGGTTGGAGTTTTATTTTTATGGCGTAAGTTCCCAGAATGACCAATGAAGGAACCCCTTTTCCAGGGGAACCCTTTGTTTTTTCTTCTTACGGAAAAGTTGGTCCTCCTTACATCACTACTTTCATCTTTCCAGGTCTCACAATTGGGTTACCAGTATGGTTGTTTTCCACTCTGGTGATATTGAATGTAGGTGCTTCAGATGTAAGAACACCACCCACACATCAACCTCATGTCAACCTTTCTCCTTCTTCACCCGTCAGTGCTCCTTCCATTTCTCCTTCTTCGCCTAGTGAAATCTCTCAAGCGAGTAGCCAGATTGATAAGAAGAAGAAGAAACGGAAAGAGAAGAAGAATAGCCAGAAAGGGACCAAGCCTCCAACTACATCAAATGTTGGATCTCAACAACCAACTACTTTTAATAGTACTGGGAGTGTTGATGAGGTCAACAAGATTAAAATGAAGAATCTGAAACCCAAATTCCCTTGCAGTCTTTGTAAGGGTGACCACTTTCTGAGGGATTTCCCTAGTCTTCCAAAAGTCTTAGAAATGTGGTCATCCATGTCATCAGCCCCTGATGTACATGCTGGTGATTCCCTGTCAACTAGTGGCGTTAATGTTGGTAAGAAGAAGACAAATGTAAAAAAAATTTGTATGTTATGCGAAGGTGATCATTATTCTCACCTGTGTCCTCGTATGGACAAGGATTCTTCTCTTTTGAAAAAGCTTCAACTTCCAATCGGTTATTGTAAGATTTCTACCAACCCACCATTAGTTGATGGGCTGGTCAATCTAGTTACTTCATCGATCAATCCCACTCCTCCCTTGAAGAGTGCCAAAGTGGTCTATTTGGTTCTGCCATCGGTCAATCCCACTCCTCCTCTGAAGAGTGCCAAAATGACTGATCTAGTCCTTTCCTCGGCCAGTCCCACCCTTCATCCAAAGAGTGCCAAAATGGTTGATATGGTTACATCATAGGTCAATCCCACTCTTCCTCTGAAGAGTGCCAAAGTGGTTGTTCCGGTTACATCTCCGATCAACCCCACTCCTCCTTCGAAGAGTGCCAAAGTGGTCGATCCGTTTCCACCTGTTGACCCCATTCTCCCCTTGGAGAATGAAACTCAAGTCGTCGATTTGATTTCTTTATCAATCGATCCTACCCTCCCTCTAGAGAGTAAACCTGATACTTCCCATGTTTTTCTCGTTGGTACAGAATCTATAGTTCTGGGGGGGATTCCCCCTTCTCCCGCGAAACCCTCTCCAAGTAATGAGGCCATCCTTTTTGATTGGGGTGTGCTAGCTGGACCTCGTCTTCCCTCTCACATTCCTTTCAATATTACAGTACAGGTTTGTGGTTGGGCCATTCCTCAGACATTGATAGACAAAGGTTCATCCATTAGTATTTTGTCATCTATTTTTTGGCAAGCTTTGGGTTATCCTTAGCTTGTATCGGTTACCTAGACTCTGTTCTCTTTTAACAAAAGAATGAGTCACCCTTTAGGTATCCTTCCTCAGCTTCCTATAACTTTGGGAGGGAAAACTATCTTTATTGACGTTATGGTAGTCCAGGACCCCTTGGATTTCTATTTACTCCTTGGGCGAGATTATCTCTATGCCATGAAAGTTATTGTGTCCACTCTTTTTCGTGTGATATATTTCCCACACTATGGAAGAATGGTGACTATTGATCAAATTTTGTTCATTGGCCCTGACTTGACCATCAACCCAATGAACTCCCTAAATGGTTCTTATATGCAGTCAGTATCACCCCTGCCACAGGTCAATTATGTGGCATTGTCTCCCATGCCTTCAATTTTCGATGACTTAGATTTGGTAGTTGACATGGTGATCTCTTCGGTAGGGCTATTGGATCTTGATCTCCTTACCCCTGATGAGACCCTCAACATGTGTTCTTTCCGAAGCATTCTTATTCCATCCAGTGAAGATCTCTTGGAAGCCATGACTGATTTTTGTCCCTTGACATGGTGTCCTTCCAGAGAGTTATCCTCTGGGAAGCCATGATCAAGAAGAGTCACAAGCATAGTTTATCTTCTCTATGGAAAGCTCATTAAAAAATGCAACAAAAGCTACGAGCATAGTTTTTTTTCTCTCTATAGCAAGCTCGTTAAAAAATGAAACAGAAATCTGGGGATTGAACTCAGAGCCTTGAGCATAGTTCTTTTCCTGTGTCAAGCTCATTAAAAAATGAAACAGTCACCTCTCCTATCGAGTTGAGTCTTTCGTTAGGTCTCGTATTTGAACCTTCATTTCATCCACCCTTATACTTTTTATCCATCTAGTATAGAAATTGGTGACAACCTCAAAGTCGGTGAATGAGTTGAAGCTTGGGGGGCATGTCTCCAAATTTTGATGATCATTCTGGAGTTAAGACACTAGCTTTCAAGATGGGGTCAGAGTATCGATATTATTCTGTGTTCTTTCTCGAGCTCGTAAAAACATGAGAATGTAACCGAGAAACCGTTTATCTCTTTTTTGGGCTTGCATGGATATACGAAAAAGGAATCCCCTGGAGTCTTCTTTAAGTTCTTTTTAGACTCTCTAAACATGAAAAGATTGTCGAGTGATCTTTCTTCCTTTCACACTCATTAAAAGGTTTGAAAGGGTGTCTTTCGAGTGGTGTTTATCTCTTTTTTTGGCCTCGCGAGAATAACAATTACAAAAAAGGACAACACTGGAGTCGTCTTTAAGTTCTTTTCAGACTCTCTAAATATGAAAAATCACCGAGTTTACATTCTCTGGACTCGTTAAACATTCGTACATTGAAGGGACCATACGGGACTGAACCCTTACTTCTTCTAGTTTGTTAAACAAAGGAAGAGGGACTTACCAAAGGTGAGTTATATCGAGCATGTGTTACCCTCCTCGAGCTCGTTAAATTAAAAAGAGGTACTCGTCTATCCGGATGGGGGAAAAAATTGAAGGAAGCAAGACAAGAAGTTTTTGGGAACATTACAGGTCACTCTTATGGTCGCCCTTGAACACGACACATTTTATTTTCATACATTTTAATCCATTTCTGAGTTTCTTTAGTCCTTTGGGTCACCCGACGAAAGTCACAGTGTCCACTGCATCATCATGTTTTTGTCCATGTCATGTTTCTACTGTTGTGCCTTAGTGTTCAAGGGAAGTATCTACCTCAAGAGTCAATCATCATAAATTTCTTGTTTCAATACCCATGTCAGTCCATGTTCATTTGATCTACCAATTTACATCTCTATGTCAGTTTTGTGTCATTGATGGGGGATACATCAAGGCCCTCCCGAGACGAGTCTGTTCCTATTGACCTGAACACATTATCCGAGAACTAGACTTAGAAACCAGTTAGTACCTTGGGACCTGCATGCCTCAATGGAAGGTGTCCTCGCTTCCGACAGTGGGTTTATATCATTGACCATTGATCGTATGATTCCACGGATGTTCGACTTCAGCTCATTTATTCACATTCGCTGGAATGTACTAGGGTACCTTGGGAATCATTGTCATCAATGATGATTTCCCTTGCAGTTGTTAACAATTTAACTCATTGACCGATAATCAAGTGGTTTCCGCCATGTTCGACATCAAGACATCTATTCATATGGTTAGATTCATGCCACATCGGGATTAGTAAGAAGACCCTGGGTTGAGTGTTCATTCTGATATCTACTTTACCCAGGCTACGAAAGGAGATCATTTCAACACATTGATATATATACTGTCACATAGATCCACTTTGTATTGGTCTATGGCTATGTTTTTTCATCTCGTATATCCACTGTGTATTTATCGTGGCTATTATTAGTTCATGTCATGGAATTATAGATCCACATTGTATCTTTGGTGGCTATACTCTTCAGTCAATATGATTATGGATCCGTAGTGTATTTGATGGCGGCCATACCTTGCAAGTCTTTATCACTCAAGCATAGGTATGCCTTCCTTGGATTTGAAACATGTGATAACATTTGTTTGATGGCTATGTGCAGCTTCTATCAGGTTCTCTGAGTCCTTACCCTTTCTTGAAAAAGTCTACAAAGTACTTCAGTCATGAGTTTTTGTCTTCTAACTTCGTACTTTGGGGGGTAATCTGTTACAAATCAAAATTACTCACTTCAATAGTTTCACAAGTGTCGTCATTACAAGTGTCGTAAGTGTCACATATTGACCACAAGTGTCACAAAAATCATATTTCCATCTCACCTATGTCGTGTTTCTAATGACATCACAGGGACACTTAAGACTAGTTTAAGGAAGAGAAATCATTTGATGAAGAGTACAATACATTTTCCATGAATAAAACCACTTAAAAATGATTTTTGGAAGGAAACGCTCTCGTACCCACTGTCAGGGAGCATCAATGCTCCCTAGCCTTATTTGGGGGAGCGTTGAAACTCTCTATGCACACTTTTGGGGGAGCACTGCCCTTTCTGAGCGAATTTTGGTTTGTTGAGATAAATCATGGAAGAATCCCCTCAATCTCTGAATTTGGTTGGATTTGAATCTGAGGTCAAGGCATGATCTTAGGGAAGATCCACAACTAAAGGAGAGTAATCCTCAACTTATCCCAAATTTCTCTCAAGTGGTTAGGTTTCTCCAAGCTTATATAAGGAGGCCTTCTCATGGTGAAGATGGATGATAGAGATTAGAGATACCAAACTTATGATCTCATGAGTGGTATTGACATGAGGAGAGTAGAGAAATTGAGAAACACCTAACTTATGATCTCATAAGGAAGGAGAGAGATTATGAAGTATCAAACTTATGATCTCATAAGGGATATATCATTGAAGCATCAACATTCTGTGTGGATTATTTGAGCAAGGCTCTGGAAAAAGGGAGCTTGGTGAAGCTGCTGCACTACATCCATGGCTATAAGCATCACTTTGTTCTCATTAACATAAATCTAAGTTTGGCCTGTTTCCTTTAAAGTTTGTGTACATTTCATGAACTTGTCTCTAGTAGATAGATCTATTTTTAAGATAATCTCAGTAGAATAGGAAGTTTGTTGTATCTTTGTTTGTTCTAGAGGACTTATTGAGGAGCTTGGGATCGAAGCTCAACTTGGACTGTGCGAGGAAAACCACCATTAAAAAGGTACACGTTTCTTCTTCCTCTTCATACATTAGCTTAATTAGATCTAAAAGGAATGTTAGTGTCCACAATAGCATTTTTTGTCTTGGCCATAGGGGTCTAGTATCCAAGAGAGAATCCACTTGTCCGTAAGAGGATTTATCTGTAATAGGGACCCAAAGTCCTTATCCATTATGCACCCAACACAATGTCACATCCACCCATGTCGATAGAAAACATATGATATTTCAGGTGGTGTTCACCAATTTGGAGATGCACATTTTCACAACTCCCTCCACATTTCATGGAACCACCATTGGCAATCATGATTTGAAAATTATTGACTGCACAGATATAGAAATTACTTTCTTGGGAAATGCGTCGATGAATAAAATTATGGGTGCTTCCACTATCAACAAGAATGATGACCTTTCTATGCTTAATGTAACCAATTATCTTGAGGGTTTGGGGAGTAGAGAGAGAATTTAGGGAAATGAATGGTTCTACTTCGGGAGGGTCTGAGGGTGGGGTCATGTCAGTGGGTTTAGGTGACATGGACACAAGGGGAGCCTCAACATCCTCTTATGAAACATCCTTCGAGATGGCCATAAAAATGCTTTTGTTCCTTACACTTGTGCCAAGGAAAATATTTGTCATCAGAATTATAACAAAGGCCTTTGAGTTGGCATTCATCCATTTCTACCCTGGTCAATTTATGGATCTTTAGTGGAGTAGAAGGAGGAGTGGGATTGATTGGTTTAGTGTGAGGAATAAAGGAGGGTTTTTGGTTTTGAGAAGAGACAACATGTTGTGCTTCCTTATATATTTTAGTAGCGTCCACCCAAATCTGAGGTCGAGCCATGAGGACATGGGCATGAATCTCATCCTTGAGGCCACTAATAAAACATTCTTGGAAAAAATCATCAGACATGCCCTCTCTATGAAAATATAGTCGCTCAAAAGAAGCTATAAATTCTTCCATTGTGCCATATTGTTTCAACTTTTTCAAAAAAGCGTTCATAAAGCTCTACCTCAAAGTGTGTCCAAGCCACATACTCTTGGCGAGAATGTTTTCTCCATTTCCACCATTGCCAACGTTCTTTATCTAGATGGCAAACACCATACAAGAGTTTTTCCAACTCATCTGTAATGCCATACAAAGAGAAATAATTTTCCATTTGAGTTACCCACCTAGTGGGATCCGAGCCATCTAATTTGGTCACATCCACACGCAGAAGGCGTAGGTCACACTAAAATTGATGATGCTGAAAATTATGGGAATGAGAGGAAGTTTCACCTTCGGTATGAAAAGGTGGGTCAGATGAGGGAAGATCTGCAGACATATGCAGCTTGGCGCAGATCATCGTAGTGAAAAATTCAAGATGGGTGGAAATGTCTTGTTTGAGTTCCTCGATTGTGGCGGTGATGGAGGAATGCATGTTTTTATTGATGATGGCAATATTAGGGCTGAGTTGTCTCACTTCTTGTTAGGTTTCTATGAAATTAGAGTGCAAGGTATTGAAGCAAGCTTCCAAGTCTTAGCTATGGGTATGGGCCATGATGAAGAGGGAACACGAAAAGTGGCGGGTGGGACCACAAAAAATATGGGTTATGGGTGAAATGTATCAAAATGATCAGGGCAACGAGTTGAATCCAATGGGGTAAATCCCAAATAAGGGTGTTGGAAGGAGGTCGGGTCCATGAGAATTTTTTTGTTGTTGAAAAGTGATAGATATGACTGCGATAAGGGAGAAGAGAGAAATCCAATGGAATAGGTCTCAAATAATGGCGCCAATAGGATCCAGACTCCTATTGGCACCATTTGTTTTTTACTCCTAGGGAGTTATACTCTGATCTAAAGAATACTGCAATGATGAAATGCCCAAATGCTTAACAGGAAGAAATGTGTAGTAATTTCGCAACCTGAATGCAAGAGACATAGTTGCATGGCAATAGATCTTATCTATTTTGTTTTTGTTTCCATCCCAAAGGTTAGGGTATTCAAGGGTTCTATAGACAAGGGTTTTCCCTGTGCTATATCTCTCTGATATACGTGCAGGGTCCAACAGTAGTATTCGACCCAATATCTCAGGGCACCAACTAAGGAAGATAGACCGTTCCCTTAGCCATACTACCCGACTACTCAGGTACTAGAGAGTATCTTCATGAGTGTTGTTCTCGGTGACACTATAACATTCAAGCGGTCGATCGATTTATCTATGAAGGGCTTCAAGAGGTCTAGGTTGATTTGTATACAGGTGTTGTCTGATGTGCTACCACTCGAAGGGGTACCAACACTGGTTACAAGGGTGGCCAAAAAATGTGCGTTTAAGTACCACTTATATTTATTGTGTGTATGAATCCCCGGCCATGGGTTTATGCGTGTAGTAACAGATCTTTGTAGCTTAAATATGTCGGAATATGTCTCTACCCTGAAAAAAAATTAACCCACAATTTCTTGCTAAGGAAGGTGCTCTGATACCACTTGTAACATTCCAGATATAAATAGTATGAAAAACATAAATAATTAGCTAGAAATGGCAGATGAACAACAATATAACCATAACCACACCACAATAATACCAAAATGATACTAGAATAACACCAGAAAGACCACTTTTATTACTGAGAGCAATGTTCACTTTCATCTTCGAGGGGCAAACCCCCATCAGAGTAGATCTCTATTACAATAATATCCAAGAAAAAACTTCTCATACCTTAGACTCCTATTTATACTAAATATGTCTATCAAAAGAACAATATAGAGGAAGATCCTTCTAGAAGCAGAATCTTCTATTAGGTGTTCTTACATTGGACTTATTCTTCCTTATTTCTTGGCCTTATTAATATCGACCTTTATTACATGGAAATATATTATTCTACCTACATGAGGGATTAGGTCCCTAATAGATTCTAGCCTTATCTGGTTAGAATTTCATTTATATAGCATACTTGAGATTAGAGTTCATTTTTGGGTGTCATTATATTTGTTTTGGTTTTCCCTGGCCATAGAGAGATTTTCCTCGTAACAGAATTGGTGACTCTACAAAATCCTAAGGCCAACTAATAATCAAAGAGCGCACTCCTAAATAAAGCTAAGGGCTAATGCACACAAAAAGGACATGATGGTTGAAAGGGACCTCCCGAACTAAAGTAGATATGCCTCACCCAAGAGGGGCTTGAGACTCCACAACAATAGAGTGGAAGTGTCAGAACCAGTTACGAGGACCCTCATAGGCTTCACATCACATTCGGTCAGATCCCTCCAGAGAGGAAATCCTCCATAAAATATAAGTGTTTTATGATCCCTATATGACCCATTGTACCTATAGAATAACCCTTGCAAACAACCTATGTGGTTACCTAAGTCAATCAACTAGAGTCACCACGATATAACCAATGTGCACGCGATCAGTCACAAGTCTGGTCCACCGTATGGGCAAGGTATAAAATTATGAAATCTTGAAAACATCTCCTCTCAAGGAGGTAAAGGCACTAGAAAGACCCCAAAATATGAATAGAGCCCTAGAAATATCTCTGACACTAGGAAGGTATTAGAGGGTTATCTCTGTAACCAACTTCGTGTGACCTTGTGCTTAACTCCAATGTGAGCGGAGCCTCCTGGTGTCACCAATTATATAATAGGTTTCACCACTCCCTAGTCAGACACATACGTTCATTTTTATATCCTTGGAGAATTTTACTCACAAAATCCAATTCCAAGGCCCTAGGTCCTATACTTGTTTGTGTACACTAAAAAAAAAAAATTCTTTCTAATAAATTTTAATTATTCAACATTAATTTTAATGGCTTCTTCTTACTCAAGAGGTGCGATCATGAAACTGATGGTATGACGACTCAACATAAAAGAAGCAAATATAAAAAAAAATGTTAATGACTAGTCTTGATTTTCAAATATATGGCATTATTTAAATGTTGTTACCAAAATCAAATATCTACATTTTCAATGAACTACAATCTTTCCCAATATGCCAAAACTAATGTAAGGCATCCAAAAGTGAAAATTCCATAAGTAAAATGCAAGATATTTTATTTTTTTTTGTATTTTCAGTATAATAGATTGAAAATGAAAGGATTGAATAAAGAACCTCTCAGAAATACCCTACTGCAAGCACCAAGAGACAATCCAAGCACTACACCAAGAAGTAACTACCCAGACCCAAAATGCAAGGATGAAAAAAATAAGGAAAAAGAGTTCACCCAAGAATTCACCAATAAAGAAAATTCCTATCACTCTATAGGAACTTAACAGTCAGAATAGGGACCCAAGAAGTCTCAACAACCAACAAAACTCACCCCAAAAAAACTAAACTCATCCAAAAAAACTAAAGAGATAGTGTACGTGCCCTAAAGGAAGAAATCTTGCGTATGTATGCACCCTAAAGGAAGACAACTCATGTATGTATGCGCATTGTTAAGGGAAATCCCACGTATGTCAAGGAAGACAATGTCTGGGAAAGTATTAAGCCAAGAAACTCATATATAAGGAAAAATACAAGATGTCAAGCAACATGCGACAGAGAAACTCAAGAAAACAAAGAGCAAATCAAGGAGAAACACACCCAATACCCCAAAAAGGAGATCTCCCTAACTGAGTTGCCAATTTTGTTACGAGGAAAATCTCTCTATGGCTAGGGGAAAACCAGAACAGATAGAACAACACCCATAAATAAAATCTAATCTCAAGTATGTTATATAAATGAAATTATAACAAGAGAAGGATATAAGCCTACCTCGATTGGACTTCTGAAGAAGACCAACGTTGAGCACATGACCCAAATCTTTACACCTACACCTTATCTTCAACAACCGATATATAAAAGCATGTGGTAATGATATATAATGTTAGCATATAAATTAGCATAATCCATTAACATACATAAGAAATACATTCATGGAAAGAAATACAAATATTTCCAGGATATCAATTGGATGAGAAGAGAGTATTTCTATTAATGCAATCAACATAAGTACATAGGTGACAAACTTCTGTAAGGACACATATCAGAACCAAGAAACTAAGTCCCTCCAACTGGGCCTCCACCACCTCAATCCTCCACAAAGGCAAGCTCACATGTAGGAGTCAATGGATTTCTCCATCACAAGATAGAAATAGATTGGGGGATGAAAACAAGAAGTTTTGACTTTCAAGGACAAAGGGATGAAAACTCAATTGAGGCAAAATTTCTTCAGAGCATATTTTCTCTCAATCCTAAAAAAAATTGTTTTCTCAAGGCTTGTATATGGCTCAGTTTATAGCCTCCAAATGGAATTGAAGGGTTGAGTTGGAGCATTTCCAGTATATGGAAGGTTAAGGATCATGGATCGCGTGACATGGCATGGAAACCCATCGCATTTTTTATTTTTTGAGCACCAAACCCGATGTATGCGGCTTGTAATGGAGCATCCCGCGTACATACATGAGTTCTCTAACTGGGAGGTTGCGTACATAGACAAAAATGTGACCTTTTATATCTGGAGTGATAAAAAAAGGGAAAATGAAGTATGGAGAGGGAAATGGAAGGCCATCCAAGCAAGATGCATGAGTGTGGAAAAACTTCTATAACAAATATAATATCATAGTCATCCAAAAAATGCACAAAATAGTAGAATCCATAAAATTTTGTACGTATGTAGTGACACAAGTTGAGTATATCGATCAACAATGGGAGCAAGTATTCATATAAGGTCTAATACCATGTCCAATAAAACATGGTATTTCCAAACATCTCAACACCTTAACAAACTTCTCACACAAATAGATAAAATATTAGTACACTAATGTATTATGTATGTAAAACCCTCAAAGAGGGAAACAACCCATGGCCCCTACCAACATGGTCACTTAAGGTTATATATTAATGAAAAAAATAATAATTTTAGATATGATTTTCTCACAATTTATCTTTATCAAATCACCATCCATGCTATTTAAATAGAGATCATGGACCAATTGAGTGTTAAGTCATGGATCAATATATCCATTAGTATCAAGGAAAATATGAACCATCAGATCACTTTATGTTTAGAACATATCATGACTCTCAAATTACATAACTACAAATGCATACTATGGGAACAGACTAAAGAAACACACTTTACCTAAAGACACATTATACCATGTTGACCTTAATTAACTCCTATGTTTCTAAATATCCTAACATAGATGACCCTTCCTCCATCAAAATATTCTCATGGAGGGGGGACACAAAGAATGGTCAACTGATCCTTCCTTCATGATGGTATTTGATCAAGGAAGAATCCTTTCTCAATAAGGAAGACGCAAGTGAATGGTTGATCTACCCTTCTTCGACATTATATTGACATCATAGAGGACCTTGGGGAAGGGTCAACCAACCCTTTCTAAAGCATAGTACTCACTTGGTTGGGATCCATAGAAATGGTTTGTTGACCCTTTCTCAATCAATATAGAATTTTCATTATGGGGGACCATGGTGAAGGTTTGATCGAAACTTCATCAAGAATAGATATATCATCGAGGGAGAGCATGGGGAAGGGTTAATTGAAGCTTTCTCATGCATGTAATTAGTATCATGGGGGATCCCATGGAAGTTTTGGATGACTCTTTCTAAAGCATAGTATTCAATAATGAACATGACCTAAAAGACTATGGGTATTATTGATACACTCTATAAGGAAATTAATACTCAACTACTTTACCAATGATCTCTTTCAACAGATAATTCACCCAACTGGCATGCTAGTCCATATTCGTCTTGATTCTATGATCCAAAAGTTTCTTTAGACATGGTTGACACACTTGTAACTCAAATTATCTCTTAAAAAAAACAAATGTGTTATCATATTCAGTTAGTTATCCTCATTTCACATGGGATCTAGTTGACCCCGACCATAAATATAATCAATGGAATCAAACTCCATGATTTTAGAAATCCATCTCTTTTCTACAATAAATTTGACTAGTGGAAACATGATCTATGTAGATTTTAACATTGTAAAACTAATTATTTCAAATAGTTTCTTAATAAAAACATAAAATAAACAATGGGACACAAACACATTACACAGATATTTTACCCTGAAAACCCAAACCGGGAAAACCAACAACTTGTTTAGAGTCGCACCTCTAATCTTCTATTCTTCATCTCTCAATTGTTTACAATACAATACAATATATAGGATCCCACAAAATCCAAAACCCCTAATACATTGACTTGGGTTAGTAAAAAACACTAATTCCTTAACTAGAATTAGAAAACCATCAACAAAAACCATGTGTTGAAGAACCACCAAAAACAGACGCAAAAAACAAAATCACCATTTTTTTTTTTTTCTGGTGGCTCCACTACCAAAACCCCATAGTGGAGACCCTAGCCCCCCTCCCCCCTCTCCCATATCAGTATACAATACATGAAATGAATTTTTCAAATAATATAACACATATCCAACAAGCTAATCAACAAAATCAATATAGTGCACCTAACATTAAAACTGCATACAATCCCCAAAATGAATAGCTCCTTTAGAAATCTTTAGATCTCCATAGAACTAGAATAGGTAAGATAATGAATCATATACAAGATCATTATAGACTCAATATATTGTCAATCCATAACAAACGTATTTATTACAAGGATTTTGATAAGAATAGCACATGCACAACCTTTTCATTAAACTTGTGCATGTGTTGTTATGTTTATCTTGAAAAACAAATCAATTTATTTCATTTTAAAATTTAAAATATTGATTGTTTTCAAGTAAAAATGGTAAATCTGGTCAATTTCATCAAATTCTAAAAGATTCCTATCTATCTCATCAAATTCTAAAAGATTATTTTTTCTTAGATAATATCAAACCACAACATTAAATAATTAAAAGTTCAAAATGTTAATTTTCATATCTTCCTAATTTATTATCACTATGACACAATTGTGCACCATTCTCATCATTCATTTTGCATTGCATAATTGTACACTATTCTATGTGAGGAAAAGAATAAAAAATATTTTTATTAAAATTTCTCATCATTCATTTTGCATTGCATAATTGTACACTATTCTATGTTCAAAATGTTAATTTTCATATCTTCCTAATTTATTATCACTATGACACAATTGTGCACCATTCTCATCATTCATTTTGCATTGCATAATTGTACACTATTCTATGTGAGGAAAAGAATAAAAAATATTTTTATTAAAGTTTCTCATCATTCATTTTGCATTGCATAATTGTACACTATTCTATGTGAGGAAAAGAATAAAAAATATTTTCATTAAAGTTATACATTATACAATATGATTTTTTTTCTTAAAGTTTTTATATTAATTTATTAAATTTTGAATTTTAGTTTTCCTTATGAGTAGTTTAAAAATGTGAAGTTATATTTCATTAAAGTTAAACCAGCTATATTTCATTAAAGTTAAACATGAGATGTTATGTTTTTATTAAAAATGTTTTTATATCAATTTATTTTGTTTTAAAAAATTATTTTTCTATATTTCATTAAAACTATTAAAGTTATACATGAGTAACTTGTGTTTATTTCATTTTAAATGTTTTCATTAAAATTATAAGTTATGTTTATGTTGAAATTGATTTTATAATAATATCCTTTTCTTTTTTTATTATGATCTGTATAGCAATCATATATTCTCCAAATTAGACAATGGATTGTTAAAGTGCTTATATATATATGAAAATTTTCTCTTATCTATTCTTTTGATTCTCTCAAGGGAGACAATGGCTTGTGAAACCGTAAGGATATAAATTTTATCATTAGAGGAGACTATGTTCCTTCAAATAATATGGATTTGGAAGAGAATCAACAAGTGGTAACAAATCATTTGAAGAATATTTAAAAGTTCAATATAGTGCTTTTTATATTAAATTTATGTTTTGGAAGAGAGTTACATGGGTTTGGAAGAGAATGTGCAAAGATTATTTGGAAAATATTTAAAAGTTCAAGATGGTGACTTTTATATAAAATTTATGCTTTGGAGATAATTTACATGTAATAGTGGACCAAAAAATTGGAGAATATTTAAAAGTTTAAGACGGTGAATTTTATAGAATTCATCTATTTTATCTTGACAATTTTATATATATATATATATATTATCTATTCTTTGGAAGATTCTACATTTTGATTTTATATATTAAAAAAAAATGGAGGAAATTCTATTTACTAAAGTAATAGTGGACCACAACATTAGAGAATATTTAATTGTTCAAGATGGTGATTTTTATAGCACTCATCTATTCTCTAGAGGAGACAATGACTTATTAAATTTATTTTATATAAAATTAATCCTTGATGAACCTACATTAAATAACTATGGTAGCTGCAAATCATCAGGGACAATTTCTTAGTTTGATCTACATAAATCAATATCTCCATCGTACATTAGGAATTTATAGTTAATTTCAAAATATCATTGTATGTATATGGGGGAACTCAACTAGTTTTATACAATATGCTTAAAAATATATTGGGAATATATATTAAGCAAAAGAAAGTTAGTGTTAGAGTGGAAACTAAAAAAAATGGATCACACTTTGTTTGTCATTGTAAATATACCTCTTCATTATGGAACACACTAATTGAAATTAGCTATCTTCCACTTATCTTATATGAACTTACTATTATCGATATGACTAATTATATTTCTTAGTGGATGGAAACCAATTTCCTTGAATTACTATTCTTTCTTGGTTCAAATACAAAAACTTGCACCTTCCTTTCTACAATTGATATTTATATAACACATATGATTAATCAATCATTTACTCAACGCTACAAAGGGACTAGGAGAAATGACAAAGTAACCATCCATTGGAGTTTATAGTGGTAATTAATTTTTAGTAATTAGTACATTTTACTAATATTTTATATGTGTGATAATGTTCTATATGATTCATAAGATCTCCTTATTTTTTTTTTAATTCTTCATTGTGTTTGATTAATTTAGTGATACTTTCAATATTTTTTTATGGTGTTTCTATATAAAAGTAATATAATGAAAATGTTTTAAGTATTGATTTACAATTCCAACAATAGAAATTTAATACATAAAAAAAATATGTATTTGTTAGCTTGTATTTTGTTGAAATATTTTTGTGTCAAAATTAAATGGGGTTTATGAAAATTCAAGTATAATTTGGGTAATTGTTTTGAAACATTGTATTTAATGGTATTAGTGATTACAAAAACACAATTGATTTTTTTTTTAATATTTTCCTATGTTTAATAAATTTAGTGGTACTTTCAATATTTTTTTTATGGTGTTTTCATCTAAACATTTTATTAATGAAAAAATTATTAGTATTAACTTGCAACTCCAATTATAGAAATCCAATATATAAAACTGTTATATATTTGTTAATTTTTGTTGTGTTGAAATATTTTGTGTCAAAATTAAATGGAGTTTACAAAAAATATATTAATGAGAAATTCAAGTATGTTTTGGGTAATAATTTGTTTTGAAACATTATATGTAATGGCATTTGTGAATGTGGAAACACAAGTCTTGTGGATGACCAAGGAAAGAAATATATGAACAATGAAAAGATCTATATCATTACAAAGAATTATAGTTATGAATCCATGAATTAAAACTACTTGTAAATTATATGTAACCCATTTTAAATATTTTAAATGATATATATTAAATGTGATTGAAAACTAACTACAAAATTGGAATTTTTAAGATGCAAAGTTTGGTTTTAGATGTGCCAAAAAAATAATTCTATGAAGCCATAAATGTCAAATACTTGTAGATGATATGAAATTCATTTTAAAAATTTGAATGATATAGATTAAATATGATTGAAAAATAACTACAAAATTATGATTTTAATTTGCAATGTTTAGTTTCAGATGTGCCAACATCAGATTCCAAAATTTCAAAATCAAATTCTGAAAGTGCCAATATCATCTTTTTAAAAATTCAAAATTGGATTCTAAAAGTGTCAATATCATCTTTCAAAAGCTCAAAATCTAGTTTTAAAAGAGACAATATTGGTTTTGAAAAGTGGAAAATCCAATTCCAAAAGTGAAAAATCATATTCCAAAAATGTAAAAATTAAATATGATTTTGTATTTTTGGAATTTGATTTCACTTTCAGAACTAGATTTTTCACTTTAGAAACCCCAATTTTGGACTTTAGAAAGATTGATTTCAACCTATCTTTGAAGGGGCTTAGATTGGAATTAATTCAAGTTTAATGAAATTGAGATTTTTCTTCTTGGATTTGGGTTACTGGTTATCCTTCTAGTCTATAAAATTAATTGTATGGACATCATGGGTTTAGACATGGATTGAGGTAAATTGAGCATAATATGTGGCTATAGGATAGTTAATATACATGGATATTTTTCCCACTTGACTCACCACCTAATTGACCATGGAATTTTCAATTGAACCTATTATATCATTGGAATGAGGCTTGGCAGGCTTGGCATAGGCTTTGCAACATCAATGTAAAACTAAGGTGCATTAGGAATGATCATATAAAGCATTTGAGACTAGGAATAAACAAGGCCCAATTGTTGGGCCTTGAGGATAACCCTCTACTTAGTAATTGCACATGGTAGAGCCATGCCTTTAGAAATATTAGGAAATAGAGGCTTCATAAGCCAATATTATATAATTTGGTATGGTATCTCAACTCTAAGCATCTAACATCATCTTCTCCACTCATGAATATGATTAGAAATGTGGGTGAAGGTGTTATTCCTTAAGAGTTCAATTCAAGTCTAACAGTGAATTGGAAACTAGATGTAGGTTGAAAATGTGATTACCAATGACAAAAAATTATTATGAGATGCACATGGAAATTGAATGTACCACTTGGACAAGATCTCTATTAGGTTTCACTAAAAAAATATGGAAATGAACATTATCATCCATCAAATAAATAACACCACATATGGAAAGTCATCACATGGTTTGACAAGTTTTTTCAAGACTTACCTTCAAATTTTGGAATGTATAAGGGTAACTTAACAAGGATTTGAGGCCATGAAGGATTACGACTTACATGTTTGTTTATGAAACAAGATAAATCAGGTAAATTCAAAGTTTCCAAAAATAGAAAAGAAGTTGTGATCATATAATTAGGGTTTCTTAAGGATGAACCTGTCATCCCACTTTGCACTGTATTGACCCATATAACTACCACTATCATGTTTCCACCACTAATGAAACAACCCATACTCTTTTAATAACTATTTATAGGAGTGGAATTCCCACCAAAAGGAAATCCCATATTAGGAGAATTTATGTTCTTAATTGGGATTCCAAAATAGGGATAGACCCACTTCTTACAGAAAATTTAGACCTAAGTATGTTTACTTCCTTGAAAAACAATATAGAATTGGGAACATTTTTGCTCCAAATCGACATTCCAAATATAGGAAATCGTTAGTATGGGGCACTTACACTAACAAATGGCCTTCATAAAGAGTTGTGTCCACCAATTTGAGGGATGTTGAGGGAATAGCTCCAATATCTATATTTCCTATGGAGACAATAGTTCCCCCAAAAGAAACAATAGAATTAGTTGAATTGGAACCCCTTGTACCCAATTATATAGGAACATTCAACATCCCTGACCAAGAATTTGGAATATTTCACATAAAGGATGATATATGTTAAGATGGGAACTCATCCACTTGAACAATAAGAGGATATTTTGGATCAACTAGTGGAGGATTGGAATTCATCAAAGGATGATTCGAAATATATTCTATCTTAGGAATGCATAAATTATCTTAGGTATGAGGAGTAATTACCTCTTCACACCTAAAGATACAACCATCCAAATCTCTCAAAACCCCATCCTCTAACCCATTTATATATAGAGGATATTCTTGAACAAGGCTATTCAAAGTGGTATACACTTATTGTTCTTCAAAATCACTCCCTAAGTGTTAAGGAACTTATAATTTGTTTCTCATAAGAGGAGACTCCATGATATTGGGATGAAGATCATATTTCCTCCTTAATCAATGAGGTTATTGGTCATTCATTTTGAAACTATAACTAAGAAGAGGACCATAAAGTATAAGAGATAAAAACTTAGATATATTTATGCATGACACTAATCAACACTCAACTCTAAAGGGAAACCTAAAATATAGTAGCAAGCAAGCACATTGTTACAATAACAAGCCTAGGATTATTAAAAGTCCAACTAGTAAAGGATTGAAAAGGGCCTTCCAAATATCAACTTAGGATGATCAAGGCCCAAGTCCAACCAATGAAGGTGTGAGAATAATTTATAATAACTCCTCAAAGTTACTACCAAAGGCACAATCCCTTTTCAAAACAAGGTAACTTCCTAGGGGGATCCAATATAAGTTCATTATCTATCTCGACTATTGCCAACACTTCCCACTTTCTATCACCTATGAACAACCTAGGAATAGTCACTAAATATACCTATTCATGGTTGATATACAGGTAGTATATACATGGCTCATGCTTATGCATTTTGTAAGGACATAGAGGAATTCATATTGTGACCAAAACTATAGAAAAAAGGTGTCACTTTGACTAACATTCAAACTTCACTAAATTCCTCTATTACAGATCAACCCACTAACCAAGTGTGAGGGGAGATATCAACACTTAATTAATCAGATTGATTTAGTTATTGATACCAACATAATAGGTTATTTCTTGGGAAGTATTTCTTACTAATTTATGATTTTAACACTCTTTAATAAATTCCTTATTTCATTTTGGTGGCCTTGGATAATTTACTCTCCAAACGTGCACCAAGGCCATAAATTCTAGACGAATATTGTTTTCCTACAAAAAGATAATCTAGTTTTTTTAAGATAGTTATTTATTTTAAGGGATTTTGATTACTTAAAGTGGTTATGAAGTTAAACTAAATGATTTTATGGAGTCATGACCATTGAAATGACAAAGGAACTGTGAAATGAATGCACACACCCATACTTCTTATTAGTCCCCACCAAAGGCACAGAGGGACTATAGCAATCGATAATTCATTGACTTCATATTAGTTTGTCCTTTGACCACAAATATTTGCATAATATCTATTGTTGGAACTAGGGAACTAAAAACATTGATTTTTATATAATAAAAAGTACCATATATGTCATGATCTGATTGGATAACAGATTGGAGGTCTTATTGTTGGCTTCACTATTCTCAATGTTTTATATGTTAGCATATCCAATTTTTTTTATCATATACGGTCTTTTTGAATCATATATTTTCTTATGCATTGCTCGAATGTGGCTTAATGCTAGCATTAGTTTGAATGTTTGTCMTAACATTTTATACTAGATAAATTTATCCCAATGTTTGATATGCTAGCATATCCAAAAATTTTGGATCATATACGGTCTCTCTGAGTTGTTATATTATAAAATAATATAATAAATGTTTTTTTGGTATGTAAGAGACCTTCCACACTGCATTMTTTCTTAAATGTTTACAAAGAAGTTCTGACATACTTAAATGTTTACCTAACAGGCTTCACAGCGTTAAATGTTTACATAGCAGGCCTGTTACAATACATTTTCTTTTGGGTTTTTTTTATATGCAATGTTCTCTGTAGTCAATGTGGGAAATATTGTTCTTTAGTGGAATTGTTGGTTCATGCTTGCTTCTTGCATGTTCATTGCTTTCTTATTTTCATGTTGTTGTTGTTGTTGTTTTCTTGTTGGTCTTGTTGCAGTTTTCATGTTTGGGGTTCTGCAACCACGATTGGATCTTCCCTTCTGTTGTTCCCCATTCACGAGCGGGTTTGGGTGTCGTGTTTATTTTCTCTTGATGTTTGCAGTTTGCAGGTGGGAAATTTTACTACTGGGGATGCCTAAGTCGAAATCCTCTTATAGAACATCTTTGTATGTGAGGATAAAATACAATATCCTTTTGCGATGCATCACTTTTTTTGTGATGGAAGTAGGTTTTGTGCCGAACATTGGCCTTTGGACGGTTCTCCTAGCTTTGAATTTTACCTGACAGGTCTCACAACCTGAACTATTTGGTTAACATATGTGTTGCAATACATTTTCATCCGAATTTTTTGATACAGTCTTGTGTGTAGTGAACTTGGAAAATATTGTTCTTCACCGATATTCCTGGTCGACTAGTTGGTGCTTGCTTCTTTGTTTGTTGGATTCTGCTTATTGTCGTTTGATTTAACTTTGCAGGGTTCCAGTCTTGTGGTTGCAGTTGGGCCTTTTGGTGCTTCTTAACTGGGTTGTTATTTTTTGCTTTCTCTTGTTTTCTTAAGCTTTGTGATGTTGGGGTGTTACATTTGCAGTTGGATCTGTTGTTACATTGTTTTGCAGTTGGCTCCCCAAAAAATACTATTAAAATAAAATAACATGTAAAATTTTGAAGTTGATGTAAATTGCATCTCTTACGGCTTCAACTAGGGTTTATCGGGGTCCAACTATATTTCATAGCTGACGATGTTTTTCCCATGGTTAATGTCTTACTACGGTTTCACAGTTATGAGAGTAAGTTTTGATGTCTGAACAATAAAGTTCTTCTCTCCCTTTATTTTTCCTCTTATAAACTTTCCCGTTTTTACCTTTTGTTCTTCCGCTCTATTATGCGTTTTTGGTTCTATACTTTGCCACGTTTATGTAGTCGCTGGTTCTCGGGGTGGCCAATTGAAAATTCATCATCTCCATCTATATCTTCACATCACGAGCCTGGCCGGTCGTCGTTCGTTTTCATATTTATCCAATTTATTCTAAACTTGCCAGTTTTCCCTTTTGTTCTTACCCTCTATTATGCATTTTTGGTTCTATACTTTTTCACGTTTCTGTTCTCGTGGGTTCCTGGTGTGGTGATCTGACAAATCATCATCTCCATCTATATATTCACATCACGAGTCCGACCAACCTTCATTCAATTGCATACTTAGCCAATTTTATGAACGTGGGTTTGTGGATAGGTGATATCGAACTATGGTAACTCGTGTTTGAGGTATACATCTTGCATCCAGAACTTTCGTGCTCTACAATCAAACTATGGTAACTCATGTTTGCAGTATACATATTACACCCATAACTTATATGCTCTACAATTCGACCCCTGTTAGCACAGGGGAAAAACCAGGGTTCAATGCTTCAACAACGCACAAAAAAAACCCTAACTACCGACCCTTTAGACAACACCTACGAAGCAGATGAAGTCTCACTCGAGGTAGAGGCAGGGGTGTTTGTAGGACTCAAGTGTCTACAACCTAGATGGGACACATATCTGTGATTACAACACTTAACAGAGCACTTAGAAGTTAATATTCATCAGTATTTAACTCTTATTCACATCATAGGTCGAAATCCTAGTTACAGAGCAGTGCAGTATTCAACAAGATCTAATACATCCAGCACTTAGCACATAGAAATAGATCAGATATAGGATTCATTCACATTACTAAGCACTAATATATTATATCAGATGCATCTAACATATATCATTTCACTAAGAATACATCACATCAATAACATAACAACTATAATGCACAAAGAAACCACACCACATGATATACATGGTTCACCCCAGTGTGGGGCTACGTCCACCAAATCTTCTCTTCTTTATTGTCTTCTTCCAATCTTCTACAAGCATAGAGCCACAAGAACCCACTCTACATAGAACATGAGATCTACGCGCATCTCACCAGATCCTCCTTCCCCGAGCTAGTTTTGAGCACAAAGCCTTCTTACAATCTACACACAATCTTCTTACAATCACTTGCACTTAGCTCTACAAGTTCTTAACACACAGTATGCACGAAGCATCCACAACTATTCACACTTAGCTCACCAACCACATTACACACCTAGGTATCTCTTACTTACATCGCCTAACTTTCTATTTATACATTACAAAGGGGCCTAAACATGGGTAAACCCATGGGTCGACATCCCATACCCATTACATAAACCCTAAACCCAAAAATTC
This sequence comes from Picea mariana, assembly GCA_032191745.1. Lineage (NCBI taxonomy): Eukaryota > Viridiplantae > Streptophyta > Pinopsida > Pinales > Pinaceae > Picea > Picea mariana. The sequence goes on along the minus strand of JASDQU010101564.1, from coordinate 398,445 downwards.
CCTAAGAAGGGGCCATGATCCCATGATCTCTGCTTCATATTGTGCTCCACCTTCGACCAGCCTATTGAAGTCCCAAAATTGGTGAAACATGACCAAGGTTCTCAAAAAATTGGTCAAGGGCCAACAGACCCCCAACACTCACCTGTGATTCATCCTGAGTCACTCTGATCTGGGTAACTCTACCTCAAATTCCTTGAGATTGTCTCAAGCTGCTTCGACCTTTTGCTTTGACAGATCCTCCTGCTCGGCGAACTCTTGAATAACCTTCTTTGTCACAGGTCCTTCCAAGCGTGTTCCACTGTGGTGACCACTTGTTCCAGTTCTGCACCTCGTCCTTCAATCTCCTCAAAATGTATGCAAGATGCATCCTTTACTGGCTGGAGTCACGGGGTCACTTTCATGACCTTACTCTGTATGGCATGGACTTGTTGTTGAACCATGTGTTGTTCCTGGGATTGTTTCATCCTCTCAACCATTGGTAGTGGCTTCAACTGCACTTGCACCATTGCTTCTTGTTTCTTGGCCTCCTGAAGCTGTGACTCTAGTGTCCTTAGTTCAGGGTCCTCTGCGAGGTGCTCGTAAGTTTATGCACTTCAAATGCTGATTTGTTTACATTCTAAGGCCAATGTCTTGATTCTCTAGACTACGCTCAAGGCAGTTTCTTCTCTCTAGTCTCGCACTTCCTGCAGAGTGCTTGGCACTTCTTGTAACTCTAGTTCTGTTATCCTCTATTGGAGTTGTTGAATGGCTTCGGCAAGCTTCCCTACTTTTCTTTCCACTGGGTCTTCTTCCATCTTTTCTAAGCCTGTGATAGAGAGAAGTACTGTAGTGACTGCTTCTTTAAATCCAATCTTCTCTGCGAGAAGTTGTTCCTTCTACTTCTAGATCTACGCTCTATCCTTTTCAAACTTGGCTTGGAATGTCATCTTTTTTCTGTTGCACAACTCGACATTGTTCTATGGCTTCCTCTTTTGCTTTCTTTAAGGCCTCTGTGGCTTGTTCTTTTTCTTCCTAAACATGATGAAGGTGAGCTTCAGTCATGTCTACTATTCGGCGTAGCTAGGTAGGTTCATCTCCCAACTCTATTCCTTTTGATGACGGGGGCACACTAGACACTGCACAGCTGGAGTAGAGGGATTTTTGTACCCCTTTCAACTCTTCTTCAATTATTTCATACATGGTATCTTGTTTGACTTCATTGCGTTGTAATATATCTTTTGAGGTATCTGAGACAACGATGATGATGAAATCTATGTCATCCATCGTTAGCACAGTCTGCATCTGTGGTTTAGTATCTTTGGACTTCTTTTGTGATGTAGGTTTCATGGGGGAAACCTTTCTTTTCTTGGAGGTATCCGCTTCATCAATAGGGTTCTCAGGCGGTGTTACTTTGACTTGTTTCTTCTTGTCTTATTCTCCTTTGTCCTCTTCCTTGTCTACTTTTTCATCACCTCCCCCTACAGGTGAGTCTGAAGCAGTCTCTTCTGATGTGCTATTTAGGTCCTGTACCTCTTCCTTTTTCTTCCTTCTACTAATGTTGGGTGCATCATACTCTTCTTGAGTAACCACCATAATTTCAATGAGGTTGGGGTCAGACAGTTCTTCTTGGTCAACTGGTATAAGGAACTCTGCAAGCCATTCCTTAGTGATTTCTTCCATGTCCTCCTCCGTGAGTTTATAGTAACTCTGCATCTCTTCTTTGTGTTCATCTTCGTGCACAGTAATATAAATAAAATTTCTATATCCGTGGAACTTCACAAATGGTCTGAACCTATGTAGGGTGTTAAACGTCATTCGAGGGAAAGACTCAATAGCCCTCTTCAACTGCAGGTAGTAGGTGTGGAACACCACGTTTGACTACCATTGTTTCTCCATGTCGCTCGAATACCAGAGCATGGTGAACTTCGTGGCTAAGGGTTATGATGGCTCAATCTCAAAGAAGGTTGCACCTTCTAGCATTTCCCAAGCAATGAAAGCGATATGATCAACAACCAACTGAAGTGGAACTCATAGCCCTGATACTGAGCTTTGCGATAGTCTTTCTCTAACTAGTTGATGAGGTAGCTCACCCAGTTCCTTTGTATCCCTTCCATGCATTTTACCGCAAGGTCAACAACGAACCCTATGACCTGTGTGGGTCTGTTCTTCCTTATTATCTTACCAGCGATCAACTGGCAGGCTAGGCATCGCCATAGGTATCTTTAATTTTTTGCATCGGGGCGTGATCTGCAGCCTTCCCTCAATAAAATTCTTATGGGTCTGGTCCTTGCATGCTTAGTCCGGTGATCTGATGGATCAGTGCCAGATATACGGTGATGCATCTGTCCAGCCATAGATAACCACCATGGAAGCAATACAACAAGAGTTTAATGCATGTGTTAGCCTCCTGATGTCTTCCAAAGTGTGGTATCTTCATCACATTTAGGATAATGGACCTCACGATGTCCATAGTCCATGGATGGTGGATGATCTTTGACTTCTTCCCCTTGCTCCTAGTTAATTACTTGTGTGGGGAGAGCATTCCATGGTTCTTTTGATCTCCCAAGTTGAAGTCATTGATATTAAACGTCATGATTTGTCCTAACTGTAGTCCAACTACGCATATCCCATTCGGGAGGTATGCAGTGATCAAGGTGTAGTCGAAGTCCCTCGGGACACTGTCATGGGTCACTACGCCAGCTAGAGGTGGGATATAATTGGCTAGGATAGATGGGATGAGCTTCACATTCACCAAGTCATCACCATGCTTGGTTTGTTTCTCTGTCGCATCTCAGGATGGTCCAGATCCACGAGCAGTTGACGGGGATTCTTGCACTCCTCTCGTCGAAGAGGCTTGGACTCCTGTAGACATGAAATTCTCAGCCATGAGGTCTATGAGTATCTCTTCGATGAATTTATTTACTTTTTTGAAGTCACCCGACATGCACACTCAAAATCAGGTATCTCAGGTTGGTGATCACATACATGATGTAACATAATGGGTGGTGAGCTCTTAATAGGTACTACGTGAAAGAAAATAGTTCTCCGTGGGCTCGGATAATCACAATTGGAAAAAGTGTTCTCGGTGCAACGCATGATGGGATAAATAGACAACGTCGTAACAGACTCCTCCAACGGGTAGGAACACCTCAATCAATGCAATTCCATCTGTCATGGTGTAGTCCCAATGGTCTAATGGTGATATTTTTGGCCATAACTGTGGTTCGAGCCGTTCTAGAGCATCGGGCTAACGGTCGGGACACCTCCAATGGTCATATTTCTTCATCGTGGAAAAGTGCCAATGTTCATTGTTTTGAGATCCCGATGAAGTACCATTTATGCAACCCTTCCTTCTGTGAAGTCCTCCCTGGAACTTCTTGTAACTTTTCTAACTTTTCTTTCTTCTTGTTGAGCTTTCTATCTTTCTTTTCTGTAATCTAAGTCACTAGTTTCCTCTTTACATTATTGTTCTTATCTCCTCTTGGCATATTAACTTTGCACTGTGGAGGGTCTTTCATAGGGTTCAAGGGAAATACTTCTTCTCTTTCTGGGGTAGGTGCTCTACTCTCTTGTATAGACAGGTGTTTCCAGTCTTCCTGTGTTCTTTCAATTTCGATGTCCAGATCTCTAGTCCTTAGTAGCTTCAGCTGGTCCTCTTGTTCTTACAGTAAGTGCACTATTCTCCTAGCCATGAAATATCTTAGTTCTTTTTTTTTTTTTTTTCTGTTCTAGATTCTCCTCTTCTTGTTTCCTTCATGTCTGATCTTTCTCAATCCAAGTTTTTCCTATCAAAATATCAAATGGGGTGTTGTTCCCAACAAATTTAACGATCTCAAATTATTCTTTTGTCGAAGTTCCATGAGAACTCATAGATGTCTAGGTAAGTCTTCCACATAGGATTATCATCTTTCCTCTAAATAATCCTATTCGTCCTAATGAAGGAACCATAGTAGGCTTTCCCAAAATTTCCCAAGTTCTTTCTGTCATAATATTCACCTGTGTTTCCTCATCCAGAACACAGTCTATGTCGAAGTCTCTTATTATTGTTTCTATGCACTCCTTTTCTTTTAAGATCTCTGATAAGTTGATATCTCTGTGATGATTCAGGGTTTCTTTCATCTGTAATAACACAATCTCTAATTCTTTCTGGGGTTCTTTCATATCCTTGGTTTCTTGGCCTATCTCATGGTTTTCTTGTCTCATATTCATCTTTTCAACTTTAGCAATCATTCTAGGGAAATCCAAAACTTCATGGTCCATAGCTTTACAACAAAGACAAATAGGACCTTTACCAGGGCATTCCTTAGAAATATGTCCCGGTCTTCTGCAACTATAGCAAAGAGTTAATCCTCTCTTTCTTTTAAATGACCCCCAACCTTTCCTATACTGCGCACTGGGATCAGAGTAACTAACCTACAAAAAAATGTTTCTAGGATCCTGCATCCATTTGTTAGTCCAAACATTCTTTCTATGCATAGGAATAACATATCTTTCACTATTCTTATTAGATCTATTCATATCCAATCTTCTTTCTTCTAGTTGTGCCCTAGTTTTTAGACTAGGACAAAATCTATTAGACATACCTAGATCCATTCTTTTGAAACAAAATTTTTCACTTATCTTACCTTTGTCAGAGCACAAAGATTTAAGATCTTACCTCTTTTCTTCAGATCAGACTTCTTTTCTTAGCATAGAGCTTCATAGTCAAGTACCATATTGTGCACTAAAGAAACAGATCTACGCACAGAGCTTTCTCTTTTCTTCAATTCCTAGCAATCATAGTTTCAGGTCCCGAAAACGAAACCATTTGTTGGCACAGGAGCACACCCAGGGTTCAATGCTTCAACATTGCACCAAAAAAACCCTAACTATCGGCCTTTTCGGCAACACTTGCGAAGCAAATGAAGTCTCACCCGAGGTAGAGGCAGAGGTGGTTGCAGGACTCAAGTGTCTACAACCTATCTGGGACACAGATCTGTGATTACAACACTTAACAGAGCACTTAGTAGTCAATATTCATTAGTATTTAACTCTTATTCACATCGCAGGTCAAATTCCTAGTTACAGATCAGCGTAGTATTTAACAAGATCTAATACATCCATCACTTAGCACATATAAATAGATCAGATCTAGCATTCATTCACATTACTAAGAACTAAGCTATTATATTAGATTCATCTAGCATATATCATTGCATGAAGCATACATCACATCAATAACATAACAACTATAATGCACAAAGCAACCACAACACAAGATATACGTGGTTAACCCCAGTGTGGGGCTATGTCCACCAACTCTTCTCTTCTTTATTGTCTTCTTTCAATCTTCTACAAGAACAGAGCCACAAGAACCCATTCCGCATAAGATAGGAGATCTGTGTGCACCTCACTATATCCTCCTTCCCCGAGCTAGGTTTGAGCACAAATATTTATTACAATCTGCACACAAGATTATTACAATCACTTGCACTTAGCTCTGCATGTTCTTAACACACAGTATGCACAAAGCATCCACAATTGTTCGCACTTAGCTCACCAGCCACATTACACACCTATGTCTCTCTTAAGTACATCGCCTAACTTTCTATTTATACATTACAAAGGGGCCTAAACATGGGTAAACCCATGGTCCAAAATCCCATACCCACATAAACCCTAAACCCAAAAATTACCTAAGGGTCGAGATCCCACGATATCCGCTTCACCTTGCGCTCTGCCTTCGACCAGCCTGTCGAAGTCCCAAAATTGGTCAAACATGACCAAGGTTCTCCAAAACTTGGTCAAGGGCCAACAACCCCTCACTCCTCGAACTTGCAGCCCTGCCTCTACCTATGATGAGTCTGTCTATCCAACTTTCCTTTCCATACTTAGTCGAGTCCTCAATGTTTCATGGGTTCACGCGTTCCCGAGTTTAGAAAAGTTTAAAAGAATTTTGTCGCTCCCCTCCATCCCCACCACCATTCTCCCTTCCCAATGCACATTAATTATGCTTTCAAAAGTGACCAGTGACCAGACAGGTTCGAAAATATTGTCTTTAATAAGCGGAAAGATCGAGGACATCTCCCATTAAAATGCATAAACAGGCGAATATTATGGGACCTGATAATGTTTTTTGCCTCCATTTTGAATTTGCAAAAAAAAATGTTGTCTATTTTAGTTTTTTAAAGGCAACATCATAGTAATAGTGCAATACTATACTACCATGCTGCCGCCCATGAACGTGTCATTCAAAGAGGTGTTGACATCATGTCCCTCTTTAATATTGTGTATATGTTACATGTTGTCATATTTGAGATTCTGCTCGGATATGGGAATGTTATTGCATGCTATTAGTCACTATTCAATGCACATATTTGAAAAGATTGGCATTAATAAGAGAAAAAATAGATGTTATATTCTATTTAGACGAATTAAACCAAAATCTACGGAAGATTATATTTTCATCCTCCAACGTTGCTTTTAAATACTTATTCCCATTTCTCTCTATCATCAAAGAGTTGGGATTTAGGGTGCCTTTTTTATAATGTTCCTTGTCTTGGACATGTAAGACAACTTAGAGATTCCCTTGAGGCCCAAATGAAAGAAGAGAGAATGGTTTTATCTGACGTGATATTTGAGCCAAAAACAAACACTGTTATCCAACATAAATTCAGAAAGGGAAAAAAAAAGACAAGTATCTTCTGATTAGTGTTCTCCCTATATTCAATGCTTTGGTTGGTTGAAAGGCCTACCTGGAGATTTGTTTGTTGATATTATTTGTTTTCTTGCTAGGATTTGGAAGGTATTTTCAGGTCACCTACAAAATGCTCCTTCGTTGAAGTATACATTCTCTTCCAACAACACAGATGTGGAAAGTGTATCAAATTGTGCAGAGCACAAAAGAATTTGTCTTCGTCAGAGGAGTTGCACTTACCATGGCTTGAAAAATGGTCTATAATATTCGAAAATGATGTGAAATAGTACTCCATTCATGAATGTACTCAGAAGGAAATTATAGATTTGGATCGTCGTAGGTAAGAGAAACTGTATGGGTAGATAGAACAACATACTAAAATTACAGAAGTTTCTATTTCAAAGTTTTCTAAGCTACTTCTAGGTGTGGTAACAGACTTGATAGAAAGACATATTCTTTTTCAAAGTTTGTTCATTGTTCTTTGGATGTAGTTACAGACTCCACATACAATCAACTTTCTATCGCTACTGCACATTTTTTATTTTACTACTCCTATGCATATAACTGGATTATGGACTTTGAAACACTTTCTAAGGGTTACTTTATACTACCACCTTTTGCAAGAAGTTTCGCTTGTTCAGGTAATGATTTGGTTTCTGAAAATCACCTTTTACTACCACCTTCATGTAATCATCTTATTTCATTCTTTAGAAGAGACCTTAATGTAGTGGTTTGTTTCCGGATCTATTTCCACCTAATGTCAATCTTACTGTTGTTTCCCTTGCTTTGGATAGGGAAAATGCATTTATTCTATTGCAGTTGATGCGATATTTGAAAAAACAATTGTTCAAATCATACAAATTTTTTATTTTTTTTAAATACAAAACAATGTGTTTTTTGAATAGACAGTTGTTAGAAAAGTTTTAGGCGTTGTTTGGGGTTCACGTCGTCCACTATGGAAATTTCATTAACACTACAATGTCAGATAATAGATGTATGGCATGTGCCTAATTTCAAGTTCATTATCGCATAGGACACCCAACGTCCAAATATTTATGGACTCAAAGCAACATTGTAGATTTCATGAGAAAGAAACACTAAAGTCAATGTTCTTTGAAGGTCTGACAATCCCGTAGTTTAAGTTCTTTGACAATGACAACCCTGCTTGTTCACCGCATTGTTGCACTGTAGTTAGTAGCGTTGTTCCCATTTCCACCGCCAATGTCAATGTCCAAGGCTGAAGCTATATAGAGCCTGGTGTCACCGCTTATGTGGATGCCTGAAGATGAAACTACCTGGAACCTGGGATCATGACTTCTTACACTTGACATTAGTATTAGTAGTGATCGAAAGTTGATTGTATGTCAAGTTTGTTACTGCATCCAGAGCTCACTCAACACTATTTGACATAGAAAATGGTTGTCTGTCAATTCAGTTACAACTTTGGCATAAAATGTTCTGTGATTTTAGAATGTTGATTCAAACGTGCATACAATTTCTCACGTTCGTTGGTATCCAATTTTATAATTTCCAACTGAGTGTATTCAGGCATGGAGTAATATTTGGCGTCACTTCTAAACATTCCAGACCTTTTTATGGGTCACCATGTCTGCCACCCCTACGAAGAAATACATATTCTGATGCGATCTGCAACATTTGATACACTTTCCAGACCTGTGTTGCTGGAAGAAGTCATGTACTTCAACAGAGGAACATTTTGCATCTAGCTTGGAAGTTCCTTCCAATTTACTGTAATAAAACAAAGAAGTTCAACATACAAATCTGCAGGAAGGATTTTCAACCAAATAGATGATCAAATACAAGGAGAATAGCAGTCACAACATACTTGATTTTTTTTTTTTTGTCTCAGCTTTTGTTGCCTAATAGGATTTGTTTCCCCTAGAACTAACGTCACATAAAACGAATCCATTGACTTTGAATTGGGTCTGAATCACATTTTTAAGTTGTCTCAGATGTCAATGGTCAGAAACATTACAAGGAAGGCACCCTAAACCCCAAGTTTTCGACGGTAGAGGGAAATCAACACTTAACAAAGAATGGAATGTTGAATAACCATCCAATGCAGGCAGGCCATATCTAGAAGAGACAAGCTATTCAAAAAACTGGGATAGATCTAGTTGGAAGAACCAATGAAGTCCAAGACCCGAAACAGATATCCAACTCGTTTTTTTTACGAATCGATCATTTGATCATTAAGAAGACTGTCAACAAGCTTCATTATTTTACATATTGTTTTTTGGTCGGGGGCAGGCCAAATTGCAGTCATTGTGGAAAATAATATCACTTGTATTTTGCAACCCATCTTATTTGAATATAGAATATTTGCGGTTTTTTTTTAATGGTGTTTTCCAATCTATGGTATTGCTTTTCATTTTATTTTGTACCTTTTTTCTGTGTGTCGTTAAAAATGGACGACAATATTTTCTTTCTGATGTGCCCAACACTTCAATTTAAATAAAGGGTACTATGTTCGATCCTTACATTTTACATGGAAGAATGATTTGTCATAGGCCATACTTATGTGGTGCCCACCCTATACTTGAAGAAAGAAATTGGAGGACCTGTCCTGCTTTCATTCTTTGGGTACTGTAAATAGAATGAATTAATGACTATTACAACAAGGAAACTCAAGTGTTGATGTCATGTTCCTGTTCAATATCTTGCAGATATTTCAACTTCTTCTATTTGATAATATCTGTTCATATATACCAATATGAGTATTATTGGAATAAATATAAAAACTTTCTCTTGGCCAAAATTGAGCCAATTATCTGGCCACTGAGTCCCAGGTTTGTAGTATCCAACACCTATGTCCCATGTTCTGTCATATACATCTTGTAGCCAATGAACTTCCATGATATGCAATTTATGCTTTTACTAGTGAGAACTCACCAAGGGTTCAAAAAGATTGGCATTAATAAAGGAACAATAGATTTTATTATGTGAGATACTTAGCCCTTTTCCCCTTTTCTTCTTCCCATGTATTATCTCTTTTTGATTATATACTTAGTCTCCTTTCTATGATCGTGGGTTCTAGGGTTTGCGAGATGAAATATCTTCATCTCCATCTATATCCTCACATGACAAATCTAACCGACCATTGTTTCTTTCCATAGCTAATTTTATGGTCGCGGTTGTTAGGTTGGCACTTCTGAACTCCGTTGCTTCTTGTTGCATTATATACATCATGCACTCAAAACTTTCGTGGTTTCAATGAAATTTGTGAACCGAACAACATCCTGCAAATTGGGAGATGATTTAAATTTGAACCAAAAATAATATATTAATATATATTAATATTAATACTATTGAAATAAATATCAAAAATTTCTCTTGGCCAATACTTAGCCAATTATTTGGCCATCAGTTCCCGGGTTCGCGGTATCCAAGACATATTTTCCCTGTTCCATCATATACATATTGCAGCCAAAGAACTTCTGTGATCTGCAATTTATTCTTTTACTAGTGAGAACTGAGAAGGGGTTCGAAAATATTGCCATTAATAAACAAAAAAATGGATTCTCTATTGTGAGATACTTATCCCTTTTCCCCTTTTCTTCTTCCTGTCCATTATCGTTTTCTAGTTATATACTTAGTCTCCTTTCTACGATTGTGGGTTCCAGGGTTGGTGGGATAACATATCTTCATATCCATCTATATCCTCACATGACGAATCCGACCGACCATTGTTCCTTTCCATACTTATCCAATTTTATGGTTGTGGTTTCTGGGTTGCCACATACGAACTCACCTTTTCTTCTTCCCGTCCACTATCACTTTCTGGTTAAATACTTAGTCGCCTTTCTATGATCTCCGGTTCCAGGGTTGGCGAGATGACATATCTTCATCTCCATCTATATCCTCACATGAAGAATCCAACCGATCATTGTTCCTTTCGATACTTAGCCAATTTTATGGCCACGGTTGTCGGGTTGATGCTTACGAACTCGATTTTTTATTTTTCCGTGATATACATCTTGCACTCAAAACTTTCATGATATACAATTCCACCGTGGACACCTCGAATACATTAACTTCTCTCAAAGTGTTTTTCACTGCCTTCCATCCCCACTAACTTCGTGTCCTTCCTAATATACATTAACTATCTCTTACTAGTGACAACTGAACACACTGGTAAGCAATAATTGGCACCCGATCCTCCACCATATGCAAATTGACTACTGGACTCGGACATTGTCCCCTCTTCCATGTTACACATTATGCATTCAAATGTTCCGAGCTATACAATTTGGTCGTTGAGGTCTCGCGTCTTCTGGGTAGACCTTGTCACCCTATTTTGGATCCTCGCGTTGGCAGGTTCACAAAATCTCCAAATTCTAGTCATTGTTTCTTGTTCTTCCCATCATCGTACTTCTTTCCAGATATGCAACACCAAAGGTTTAATCCTAAAATGCCATCATGCAACAACCGTAAAGATCGTCATTAATAAGAAAAATTATTGAGAACCAACCATCCCTATAGAACTTGTCTAGAAACATGCAAAGAATATCTTGGCAGGTAATGGCAAAGCTATTAAAAATTTCAATATATTAATGAAAACAAGTTTGGGCCAGCATTTCCATGTTCCATACTTGAACACTTTTTCGATTGTGGGTTCCCAGATTAACAACCTCAAAAATGTGTTTCTAATCTTCCGCGAGTTGCAAATAGTGCCCAGAGTTCTGCAATATACAATTTGTCCATTGGAATGCCCTGTTACGAGCCCAACCATCCGCCATTTTTTCCTTCCTATTGCTTATGGATTTCAACAAAATTTTCAAACTGAACAGGATCCTACGAATTGGAAGATGATCTGCATTTGGACCAGCAATAATCTATTAATATATATTAATATGAATACCATTGGAATAAATATAAACACTTTCTCTTAATTTTTCCTCTTTTCTCCCCCTCTTTTATCCCTTTGTGGTTCTATATTTAGTCACATCTATATGATCACGGCCTCCTAGATTCACAAATTGGCAACACTTTACCTATAACTTCACACCATGAGCCCTACCGTCCACAGTCCCTTTCAATACTTAGCCAATTATCTAATCACTGGTTTCTAGGTTTGTGGTATCCAAAACTTATGTCCCCTGTTCCGTCATATACATCTTACACCCAAATAACTTTTGTGATCTACAATTTATTCTTTTACTAGTGAGAACTCACAAGGGGCTCGAAAAGATTGGCACTAATAAATGAACAATAGATGTTCTCTGACCTGACTACAAATCTGAGAAACCCATAAATCACTAGGATTAATCTGAAATAATCACTCAAATCTGTGAATCTAAAAAACCCCTAATCTACAAATCTGACCTAATCTGCAAATATGAGAAACCCATAAATCACTAGAATTAAATATAAATAATCACTCAAATCTACAACAAATCTAACAATTTCGGATTTTCAAATCTGTAGATCTAACAATTTCGGATTTTCAGTCAAATGGTACGAATAACATTTCAAATGCACTCAAATGTTGTCAAAAATATGTCCATTCATTGAATTCCACAAGTCCTTTTTTTAGAGCATAATGAAATAAGATACATATACAACACATATGTCCCATATTTCGTCATATACATCTTGCACCCAAAGAAATTTTGTGATCCACAATTTATTCTTTTACTAGTGAGAACTCACGAGGGGTTCAAAAAGATTGGCATTAATAAATGAACAGTAGATGTTCTTCTGTGAGATACTTAGCCCTTTTTCCCTTTTCTTCTTCCCATGTATTATTGCTTTCTAGTTATATACTTAGTGTCCTTTCTATGATTGAGGGTTCCAGCATTGGCGGGTTGACATATCTTCATCTCCATCTATATCCTCACATGACAAATCCGACCGACCGTTGTTCCTTTCCATACTTAGCCAATTTTATTGCCATGGTTTTCAGGTTGGCGCTTTCGAACTATGTTTCTTCTTGTTCTGTGATATACATCTTGCACTCAAAACTTTCGTGATCTACAATTCTGCCACGAACTCCTTAGCCCTTTTTCCCTTTTCTTCTTCCCATGTATTATTGCTTTTTGGTTATTTACTTAGTTGCCTTTCTATGATCGTGGGTTCCAGCATTGGCAAGATGACATATCTTCTTCTCCATATATATCCTCACATGAATAATCAGAATGAACATTGTTCCTTTCCATACTTAGCCAATTTTATGGCCGCGGTTGTCGGGAATGCACTTTCAAACTCTGTTGCTTCTTGTTTCGTGATATACATCTTGCACTCAAAACTTTCATGATCTTCAATTCCACCGCAGACTCATCGAACTCCAAGATTAAATCTACCATGGTTCACAAATGTTTCAAAGTATCTGTCACTGCCTTCCATCCCCACTAACTTCCCATCCTTCCTAATATACATTAATTATTCTCTTACTAGTGACAACTGAACACACTGGTATGAAAAAATTGGCATCCGGCCCTTTTCCATATTACATGTAATATGTAATACATATTACATGAAAATTGACTACCGGATTCTGACATCATCCCCTCTTCCATGTTACAAATTATGCATTCAAATTTTCTAAGCGATACAATTTGATTATAGGGGCCTCACATCTTCTCGGGATACCTTGTCACCCTATTTTGGATCCTCATGTTGACAAGTTTATGAAATCTCTAATTCTTAGTCACAGTTTCCTGTTCCAGCCATCCTCGTACTTCTTTCCAAATATGCAACACCAAAGGTTTAATACTAAAACTCTATCATGAAAAAACTGTAAGGATGGTCATTAGTAAGTTGAAGTCTCAAGGACTAACCATCCCTACAGAACTTGTCAAGAAACATGCAAAGGAGATCTTGCCAGGTAATGGAAAAGCTATTACAAATTTCAATATATTATCAAAAACAAGTCTGGGCCAGCATTTCCCTATTCCATACTTGGAGACTTTTTTGATTGTGGGTTCCCAGATTGACGGCCTCAAAAATGTGTTTGGAGTCTTTCACAACTTGCAAATAGTGCCCAAAGTTCCACGATATACAATTTGTCCACTGGAATGCCCCGTCACAAGCCCAACCATCCATTGTTCCTTTCAATAATTATCCCCAAGTTGGTTGTATTTCCATGAAATTGTACATTTACTGTGTATTGATTCCGCCCTTCTGTTTCCCTATTTCATACTTAGACTTTTTTTCAATTGCAGTTTCCCGAACTGGTGGGATCAGGATTGTGTTTCCAATGTTCCATGACTAGCAAGTAGTACCTGGAGTTCCGCGATATACACTTTGTCTGCAGGAATGCATCATCATGCCCGAGAGATACAATTTGACCCTCTGTCCCTCACCTATGATGGATGTATATTGTAGCCCTATTATGAAGCGTCACCAACACTTTCGATAATTAGCCATTCCCTACTTACTATTTTGTGTCCCCACCACCTTCCTACTTCTCTTTGGGAATGCAATTGGTAATCTTTAATGCTAGCACTTTGTTGTGCATGAACCTTAAATCTGTCATTAATGACCATCCTCTCTTCCATGGTACACATTTTTCATTCAATTCCCAAGACATACAATTTGACCTTCGGGAAGTCATGTCTCCCGGGGAACCATTGTCACCCTAATTCTGAAGCTCGTCCGATGGCTTTCCATACTTTCCCATTTCATGGAATCTCTTTCATGGTTCCTCAGGTTGGCGGATTCATGAAATCTCCAATTATTAGGCATTGTTTACTGTGCCCAACCAAGGCTTACTGCTAATAGTTCATCATGCAACAACCGTATTGACCGCCATTAAAAAGAAAAAGCGTAGACGAGACAGTGAAATTTAATTAAAGATCGACTCATCGAATTTAAATTAATTTATCTTCTCTTATTTTGTCTTTTCAACCCATAGACATGCAAAAAAGATCTTGCCACAAAATGGGATATATATTACAAGTTTCAATATATTATCGAAAACGAATCTGCCCAGTCGTTTCTCTATTCCATACTTAAGACACTTTTTCGATTGTGGGTTCCTGGATAGGTGAGCTCACATTTGCACCTCTATTGTTCTGTGTCCTGCAAACATTACCCAGACTTCCGTGATATACAAATTTCCCTCCGGACTTTCCTATCATACCCTATTCGGTGTTATGTGTATTGCACTCAATTTTTTTTTGAGACATACAATTTGACCCTTGCACCCTCACCTCCAACAGTTGTACCTTGTAGCCCTACTTTTAATCCCTCCCGACTGCTTTTGATAATTAGACACTCCTTAATTTTTCTTTCTCATCCATCTGACCTCTGTACTTGTTTCTTAATATGAAATTAGAAACCTTTCACGCTAATAGATCACCATGCAGGAACCATCAACATTGTCATCAATGAGCGAAATGCTCGAGGATATATCCCATTGATATGCATTAAGCCAAGATCTGCGGAGAGTTATATTTTCCCTTTCGCTTGTTCATCTCAAACACGGGTCATCGCATTGGCTCGTTCAAGAAATATCCAATGCGTAATCACTCATTGTTGTATCTTCCATGTTCGCACTTCTATGTGTGAAATTACTAGTCTTTAATGTTAACAACGCATCATGCAACAACCATCAAAATTGTCATTAATGAGTGAAAGTCTTGAGGAGATCTCCCATTCACACGCATTGGACCAATATTTGGGCAACATTATATTATCCCTTCCAACTCTTCTTTTCAATCATCATCTGGAGCAAACAAATGTTCTTGTAAACTTATGACAGCATGTCGACAACACTTTTGTGGAGATACAGTGAATATCTTCGGACGTCGGGAACATAACTTCTAGTGGTCTAGGGAATACTTTTACTATTCATCTTGTTCCACCCAGAATGAAGTGATTTGGACCTCTGGAATCAATCGTGTAGGCTGCGTCCCTGAGGTTTTTGACTGTAAGGAGGTGGTCTCTCGGTGCACCGAAAAATATGTTTCAAGCCAAAGAATTATTCCACTGCACGACCATTCTCATGTTTCTTTGTCACCTCAGGACTTTTGGAAGATGTTAAAATTGTCAGAGCCAACATTGACCTTCAAAGGACAAGACTGGAGGCAATTTCTATAAAAACACGATAACGGGTTGGACATCTTAGCTGAGTTCCTCGAATACCTAAAAAAAATTCTTGAAGATATCATAAAGTTGCAGGTAAGTTCCTCTAGAAATCCATTCTAGGAAATTGCTTGGTTGTTTACAAGAATAACGGGACAGGCATCCATGACAAGCATTTCCTGTATAGTTATTTATATTTTGTACTTCACAGTCAAGGAACAATTAATTTTCAATTGGGGGAAGCTAATTTCCATTGAAATCTGTTGCCAGTTGTCACAATTAAAAGAATCAAATAAATTGTATATGTCATCCTACTTGATTTTCGCAATAGTGCATTGTTGTCTGTTTCCAAAAATGTCTCTTTCCAAGAAAATAAACTATGGATTCAACCCAGTAACATTCTGGTACCAGGCCCTGTGGAGGCACAAGGCCTCCCAATGTTTTTATGAAGTTTTTGATGAATTTGTCTCTATTTTCAAAGATTTATTGTTAGGGAATGATGCTCCACGAATGTCTGGCCAGGCAACCAATTTTTTGACTAGGAAGAGGACACTTGAACAAAAGGAAAATCATAGTGTACTAATGGTCTTTGGATCCAAGGAAAATCCTTCTTTCCTTCCATGCCACATCACAGACAAGAATTTTGTTACAGAAATAGCAAGGCAATACAACCATTGGTTGCATTTTTTCCATGACAAGAAAAAAAAACAGTTCATTTCTCTGCCCTGGAAAGTCGGGGACTTCGTGTGTAGAAAAGTCAACAAGATTGACAAATTCGCAGGAAATTTCAAGAACTTGAACCTAACATATGCTGATAGGCACCTAATGGGAGTTTTTGAGAACATTTACTAGCAGTTGGCTTTAGCAACTCTTTTATCCATAGACGCCTGACCAAAGACAGGGACAATAATGACAACAATCTTGCTTCCGGTGATTGTGACGTAGAGACATTGAAAAGCGCGATTGAATTGTACATACAATAGGGAAAATTATCCGGTGAGAAGAGTTTCTAGTCCCCCACCAGCACTCCCAAGAGCACGACATCAATGAGCATCACTTCAATGGACCACTCCAGTAAGAAAGCAACCCAAAAATATTCAAATTGAGGAGGAGATAAAAAACCTCCTCGCACAAAAATTGATAGTTCTAAAAAATTTCCCTTGATGAAGAAGAGAAAAAAACATTGCAGGGCAGGCGGACGAACCCGAAATTGAAAGTGAACATATGAAACTTGAAATTGAAACTAAGCACATGCACAAATTTGGTCTGTCTGCAATGGAAATAGCTGAGACCGACATTTTTTATGAACATGAATCCTTCATATTCCAGAGCATTGTTTTTGACAGCCAATCTAAAAATATAGTCATTGAAAAGAGAGATGTAACAAATAGGAAAGAAAAATCTCATATAGAGATTAAATTTAGGAAAATGTGACCATCGCAAATCTCCCTATTTCATTGTGTAACTGGTGATGCTCTTGATGATTCCATGGAGGAATTGAAGAGTAAAATTCCAAACTGAAAGACCACATTAAGGAATTTGAGGAGGCTTACATTTCTACCCCAGAGTTTGTCAGTCCTTTAACAAAAAACATGCCTGCTACCCCTACATCCAAGTTAAAAGTATCCTTGAGCCTCCTTGCATTCTGTAGAGCCCTTGTAGAGAATAAAATCAAGAAAATAATGGAGTTAGTTACTGAAGCCTGTGAAACATCACAAAATATAGATTCCTTTCGAAAGAAGGCAAATGATTTGCACGAACATTTGCAAGTGAATTTAAGAAATGATCAACATTTATGTGAACAGGTGCTGAACTCTTTTACCAACCATGCCATCAACAACTTGGATATGAAAACAAGACAATAGAATATCCCCTCCCCAAATCAGACCAAACAATTAAAAGGATGTTGGCAAAATAAAGTTAAGAACATGGAGCTCATTGTCGAATCATGTAAACAAGCCATATCAGAAAAAGAAGAATTATTCAGAAACTTGATCCAAATATACTTAGATAGAAGTACCAACAAGGTTCAAGACCCAAACTTAATTCTCAAATCCTTGTCAATGACCAAAGAAGCCTTCGATGAACAACTTAATATTTTAAAGGGGTTGTCTTTCGAAACAATTTATGGAATCCTTGAATATCATGTAGATGAGCTCGAGAGCTGGCTACTGGACTATTCGACACACAATGAAGAAATAAAACAGAGTCTGCATAGTAATTCTATGGATGTAAGGAAATTATAAAATGATATTTTTGACATAGAAATCCAGGATGAAATCAACGTGGCCCCTATGTGAAGCTACATTGAAGAATGGTTCTAAAGGAGAATCGAAAACCTCATCGAGGAAGGGAAACAACTGGTTGGCATGATTCCAGTGACCATCGACAACAGTAACAAAAACACATCAGATTCATAGTAAGTCTATACTGATGTCATCTTGTTTTCTTTATTCATAGAAATCTCTAACCAAACACTCATAACTTTCAATTTCTTCTTTTTGGGTCTTCCTCTCTACTGTCGCACACTTCTTCTTTATGCAGTCCTAATTCTTGTACTTATTTATTTTTTATGGTCCGTGGGAGCCCCAATCCCATTATATATGACAAACACATTTAAATTTCCAGAAATATGGAACAGATTCCAGAAATATGTAGTTTTGATAAATTTCAAAGAAAACTAGTTCGGGAATGCTAATTTTTTTTTCATTATTTGTATTCTATTGTATTTGAATGTTTAATGTGTATGCCTCATAAATATGGAACAGATTCCAAAAATATGTAACAGACATTATTATTTTTTGATAAATTTCAAAGAAAACAAGAACCTTTGTTGCAAGACATTATTAATATTCTATTGCATTTGAATGTTTAATGTGTATGCTTTAGAAATATGGAACAGATTCCAAATACCAAATTTTTTGTGTTCGGGAACCTTTGTTTAATATTCTATTGTATTTGAATTTTTAATGTCTATGATTATTGGTCCCTTTTCCCATGAACGGTCCTTTTTCCCAAGAACCTTTATTGCAAATCATTTAGACAGAATTTTTCTAAGTACCATGTTTGAACTATACACACCCCAGGAAACACCCCAAAAAAAAACTACCCCGTTCGCATATTAACTTGGGGGGTCATCTATAAGCCAAATGTCTTGTGTCTAGCCAGTGGCATGCTGCCACAAATTCATCCTCTGCATGGATACCACATGTACTTCAACCTACTTTCCACGTGTCAATACTTTGTCCCGCCGTAGCAGTGCATTTATTCCCATTTCAACATGGTAGGGACTACGCTGCCATGTGACACTTGCTTAAAATGAAGCACTACGAGTCTTGTATGTACTTTGAAAATGAAAACTTCAAATATCTATTCTACCTTTTGAATGAAACTCAAATTTTTGAAATATTTAAAATTATGTAGCCTAAGAATAACTAAAAATTGGAAATGCAAACCTAACAATTAACTCAAAATTTCCCAAAAGAGAGAAAACACTTTTTGTATTTTTTAGATTTTTAACTCTTCAACAACATAAAGGAAATGATTAAAAATTAATTCAACCCTGTTGAGCCTCCAAATAGAGAATAGTACAACTAAATATTGTAAAAAAATATGTAGTTCAGACTAGTAGTTTATAGGTCTACAAAAAATTTGGCCACAAATAGGTGTGTGCATGGACTACTTTCATGCAACCTTCACATTGTGTGTGGCTTGCAAAACTACAATATGTATGCACAAATATACATTGATGGATTGTTTTAATGAAACTTGTGCACTATGTATGATCACTACTAAATTATATTATACGTAGAAATTAAAAGAAGCCAAAATGTAAAAAGTAGAATTAAATATGAAACTAATTTCTTTTTCTTTAGACTAATAGAGGTAGGCTTAGTAGTGATAAAAATCTAAAACTAGCAAGAAAACCTGAAAGAGAATAATTTAATTAAATCTACCCAAAAAATTCATTGATTATGTTAAAGGGGTTTTTCATACACTATATGTAGGTCCCTCGATGAGAGGTTTGGGATTGTCACCAATAAACAAAAGATCGTCACTAAATTGTTCCTTCCTAAAAGAAATATTTATAACTAAAACATGAGTACATAAAGAGGGCATACTTGGAAAAACTTATTTGGGTCTCGGTATTTGTCACTAGAAAGTCAAGTAATTTCTAGGACTATGATCTTCCTTGGTACCTACTGGGAAAACATTTATGGGTGTTGGTGTTTTTCACCAGTAATTCAAGTAATTTCTAACACTGGTCTTTCTTGGTACCTACATGAAAATACAATAACACACATATTTATAAACCTTTATAAGAATTTCAAATAATCAAATATAAAATTGAAAGTAGTTTCCCTATATGAACTTAGGTAAGTTAATCCAATCACCAATTTTATAATTCAAATACAATAAACCATGACATGGAATAATAACTATAATTTGGGGGGAGAAAATAGATCTATATTAATGTGATTGAAAAGTTGATGATGAGTGTATTAGAATTAAATTTCCATTGAAACTCCTTCACCCAATCCTTGTTTCATATAGCCTTAGCTACCAATCAAACTCTATCTTATAATGAGGACTCAAATATCAAATCCAAAGGGGATCCAAGTGGCGACTCATCAAATCCTAGGAGAGAATAGGTCAAATATGAATAACAAGGAAATTTTTTCACAAGAAGAGGATTAGGGATACAAAATTTTCTAGTTCATCCTAACCTGAAGGGAAATAAGATCAACACTAAGGGTATCTTGTGGGTGGGGGGGGGGGTTGGAATAACCCTCATTCATTATTATAGAGGTAGTACTCCTCTTTGAAACATTCTCGTTGAGAATTGTTTTTAATATTTATCTTGTTGATGTATGACAATGGATAGATAACCAATAATAAAGTTACAACTGAAGACTTGAAACTCAACAAGAAAACATAGGTTCTTAATTAAACTGTGTTATAATTCTTGCAGGAATTGTTGCCTAAGAAGGGAATAGGTTAATTTAAACATTCTAAAAATTATAAATAAATATTATGTATACAAAATACATTGCTCAACTAAATATGTCATTGCCTCCACTCTAATATGCAAGTAGGACAAACAATGAATACTTTGTTGGAAGAAGATACAATAAAATATGACATGGTTTTTGCAAACAACTTATAGAACCTTTGAAAACCTATGCTTGAACACAAATCTTGTGTGGAGAACTTCATATAGACTAACCTTCGTACTCTCCATATCTTTGAACCCCACACTCCCACACACCTTTACAGTTTCCGCACAATTTCACTTTTGCACAACTAGCTTCTAAAGGGATTGATCTCTCTATCTATGATATATAATTAGTGAAGTATTCATCCATATATTTTTCCTTGTACATTGTTCAAGGGCCATTTATGTCACGTTTATGATTTTCGATTTGTGAGATAAAGGGAGATGATCCAGTGTTAATGTTGTTGGAAAGTTGGTTTTCATTGATGTCAACCCTTAGAGATTGATGTCAACCCTTGGAGAGGTCCATAGATGTTGTAAAATTGATTGGAATTTGTATGATCGAGATTGATGGTGAGTTAGTTGGGTAGAATTGATGTAGTCTACATGTATCCCTAGAGGTGTGGTTATGGGACCTGAAGTTTATTAAGGAATAACGACAGGAAGGACAGTGAAATTGCAGGTAAGACCCTCATAGATGGATATTACTCTTTGTGTCATTTTTGGTGATATGTGGAATGCCATGCGGTTCCTCACAGTTAGGGAGATATGACCTTGTAAAGTTGGAAGCCCCGAAGAGTGAACAAGAATCCCCTAGTTGGTTATAACTCTTGGTCAAAGGGGTAAATTTGTTGTAACAAGAAAACCCTAGAAGTCATAAATTAAGGAGAGGAGTTACCTAGCACAAGTATAAATATACCTCAAGGCGTCATTCACAAGTACACTCACACACTTATTCATTTATTATCTTTCTTTTGATCTAATGATATTTTGATAAAGTTGTGACAACATATTTATGAGGTAGCAAAGGAAGGTCGAAGGAGAAAGTCTCGGGGTTGCAGAAACCCTAGTTTCTGAGGTATCTATGGTTTGCAGGTCATCAGGGCACAGATGTATGTGGGTTGTAGTGGAGGAAAGTGTGAGTATTCATGGGTTGTAGAAGAGAAAGTCATGTATCTATGAAAAGATAATGAAAGGTTGATAAGAGATCCTAGTTCCTAGTTTTTGAGGTCAGTGAAGAAGTTATAGGTCATTTTTACAGAATATAAAGTCAGTGATAGGATCAAAGGTAAGTATTAAGGGTTACATGTTTGGTTATGGTATGATACATGTTGCTGATACATGATGGTATTGTAATTATTGGTGATGTCTTGGTACATTGATTAGAAGCATTATTGGATAGCTTGGTGTATGGTTTGGTTACATGTTATGGTGCATACTTGAGGCTTGGTATATTGTGAGATTGCATCTTGGTGATATTGAGGAGAATTCTTGAGGCATCTATTTTTGAGATTTGATATATGACTTGAGGCACATCATTGGATGCATGGTGCATGTTGGTTGATATCTACTCATTGAGATACATTGTTGGTACATACCTTGGATACATTGGCACATTGTTTATGGTAGTTGGTTGAGGCACTTCATTGATGATATCTTATGGTATATGGTATGGTGTTAATGTACATGGTTGATGTACATGGTTGATGTGCATGGTTGGCACATGATTAGAATTTGGTATGGTACATGGTACAAGTGTTGGTGCATGGTTGATACACGTGTTGTGATACATGTTTGGTGCATGGTTGATGCATTTTCTATGGTACAGGGTTGATGGTCCAGGTTGAGGCACATGTTGATGCATGATTGATGCATGGTATAGGTTGGTACTTGGTTGAGACACATATCTTGTGATGGTATGTGGTGATATTGGTACATGCTTGGTAGAGTCATGTGTTGGTGATGTTGAGCATATGGTTTGAGATATGCTCTTGGTGATCTTGGCATGAGTTACATATAGATGAGAGTGGATCTGGTTTTGTGGTTGAGACAGTGATTGGTTGGACAAGTTGATGTGATAATGATCAGTTGGAAAAGTTGACAATGATAGGTTGGATACATGTTGGATACAATGACAGGTTGACATTGACAGGTTGGATACAAGTTGGATACAGTGACAGGTTGGATACAATGATAGGTTTATAGGTTACAAGTTGATGTGACGGTGGCAGTGATAATGGAAGTAATTGTGGTAGTGATCATTGTTCTACACTTATATTTTAGGGTGGAAGGATGGGGCAAGGAAATTAGGTTGTATCCTTCTTCTAGTTGGAGTCGGATAATCAGGGACTTGGGGCTTCCTTCGAGTTGGATCCTGAGAACTAGATGGTTGGAGCCTGAGAACCTAGGTGGTTGTAACCTCCTTCTGTTTGGATCCAGAGAATTCAGGGAGTTGTAGTTTCCTTCAAGTTTGATCTTGTAAATAGGGTTTTTTATCCTCCTTCTAGTTGTGGCTACATAATTTGGAAGTTGGTGCTTCCTATGAATGAATTCTTGATAAAGATAAGAAAGCATTTTGTGGTTTTCTCCCATTTGGGTTTCCATATAAATACGGGTGTATTGTGTTCTTCATGTGATGTTGATTATGATTAAATGATTATGATATATATATATATATATATATATATATATATATATTGAATGCAATCATAGATGATACATCGATGATAAATTGTTGAACATTTTTTATAAAGTGAAAGAATATATATTGTGGTTAAAAGTGGTATAAAATGCTCATACTAAATCACCCCCCCTCTCAGTATTCCAACAATTGGTATCAAAGAAAGTTCCTTCAAGGAAACAATTTAACCACTGGAAGGAAGATCGTGGAGAGAAACATTTGTATAGAAATAGAATACCATCGTTCGATGGTTAGAAAGGTATGAAGTATGAGATGTGGAGAAACATAATAAATTTGTTTTTACGAGAACATGGATATGATGTTTGTCAGTCAGTTTTTACAGGAAAAAATGTTACAAAGAAACCAAAAACTACAGCCAAGAAGGAATTAAAAAGGAACAACAAAATAGCATTGTATTTTATCTTAGAAGGATTACCTAATTCAGTAAAGGATAAAGTGGGATAGTGTTCATCAGCTAAATAAATTTCAGATAAGATAAATAATATGTATTCTTCTCCCATCATAGAGTCAGATATTTCTAAAGAAGATGAAGGTAAAAAAAAAGAGGTAAGATACTCATCATGTCAGACAGGTTCAGAAGAAGAAGAGTGTGTAATCAACAGAAGTGAGTTCTTTTGTTTTACTTGTGAAGAGCACAAACATCTTGAAATTGAATTCCCTTACTTGAAGAATGAAAAAGAAAAGGATCTTGAAGGAGAATTAATTAGTGCTCTATATGAACTAACAAAAGAAAGGAAGAAGAACCAGTCACTTGAGGAACAATTGATCAAGAAGCATTCTCAAGAAAGTTCCAAAGAATCCCAAAAAGTCATCGTGAAACTAAAAGCTTATCTAGAAGAAGCCAAAAATATTGAAGAAACATACAAAATTCATATGCAAGAGAAACTATGTTTGGATGCCGAAATAGAAGCACTAAGTAAGGAAGCAATGAAAGAGAAGTAGAGTTTGGAAACCAAAAGAAAGGAAGAAAAAAAGAGAGAGAAGATACTGACAGATCATCTCAAGGAAAGAACCGATGACTTAAATTATCTTGAAGCAAAATTTGGTCAAGAAGAGAGAAGACTTGAAAAATAAATCATCTCCTTGAATATCCAACTTGAAGAAACAAAGAGAATAAAATAATTCATGAAGATTTAGATGATGAAGAAAGAAGAAGAGGTTGAGAAGCTTGAAGAAGAAGTTGTCACATTGAGAAGTAAAATTGTCAAGCTCAGCAAGAGTGTTGAAGAGACACAAACATCCACATCAACAATAGAGAATGAAGAGAAGAATTACAGGTTTCTAGAAAAGAAGAATGAAGAAACGAGTAAGAGTTATGCAAAAGTACTTAAAGGAGTGAATCATGGTTAGAAAGAGTCAAAGAAGAATGAGTATAATAGAGATATATCTTCAAAAATGCTTACCACATTCAGGAAATAAAGAAAATTCAACAATGATGAAGAGATCCACAGGAGAGAAGATCATGATCATCCAAGCCAGGAATTCAGAAGGAATACACAACAACGAAGATCATTCGATCCCAGGTATGTAAATTTATTTTATGGTCATTGTTTTTATTGTACTAAATTTGGACATAAGGTTGCAGATTGTAGGGCTTATGGAAGAAATGTTCAATCAAGAAATGATTATGTGGCCCCACATAAAATTGAATGTTACAAATGCCATAACTATGGACATATAGCTCATGATTGTAGAAACATGATCAATACTTACATGAAAGAGAACACTGATATCAAATATAAGAAAGTATGGAAAAGAAAACAAGAAGAAAAAGTGAATAAACCATAGGTCCCATAGATCACATGATTTGCAGTAGTGAGAGAAATAAAAGAAGAGAAATTGGATAAGGAATAGGTTCAAGAGATTGTACTTTCAAGAATTGTAGTGAGAGATCAATCCACATGAAGAAAGGAAGAAGTAAAAGTTTATACACATGATGAGTCTACAGATGAAGAGGAAGATGAAACTACATCAAAGAAGGTATTTTTATGAGCCATCTGGCTTGGAGACTCCCAGTAAATATGAATATTAAATAGGGGGAGTCAGTGCAAGTGGCCACTACATATCAGAGAACTATCCTTCAAGTAGGTTGAAGTATCTGTAGAGATAGATTAGGAGCATTCATGTAGAAGAAGTACATAATGAAAGATTGATTGATTGAGAAAGTAGTTTTCCCATACGTGTTAGTTGTGACTTACACAGGTAGAAGTTTATGATTGTATTGCAGGTATGTATTTAGGTAAGGATATATTCAGTGAAGGTTGTTCCAGACATGCCAATTTTGATGAGAAAATAAATCATATCAGTGGAAATATTTGGTTCAAACTGGTAAAAATAAACATGTGATGATCATTTGTATCATGTTCAGGTGAAGCCTTCATGACAATTGAGTAGCAGGGTTATGAATATTTTGTGACATATGGACATATATGGATCTGTGAGATTGTTAGTAGGTACATGAAACATAGTTCATATGCATAGCAACATATTTACAATTGGAATCAGTGGAATTAGTTATTCACAGAAAGGAAAGAAGTGAAAGACATAATAGAACAGGGAAAGAGAAACCATCATCAAAAGCTACAACATCAAAATCAAATCATTAGACAATATTTTCAAGTGAACATGACAAGTGAATGGATAAATCAAGTAATGATTTTTTTTTATATATTCCAGTGAAATTCAAGAGGAAGCACCAAATGGACAATAAACAACTGGAAGAGAGGAAAGGAAATGTCTACAAGCAGTCCTACCTTAATCTACATCTTACAGAAAAGTAAAGGGAAGAAAAATCATTAGAGAAATAGATCCATACAGGAAGATAAGTAGCATGCATATAGGGGGAGACATATCGATAGGGGATAGTCGGTTTGGACAGTTGGTTGTCATTGATGTCAACCCTTAGAGATTGATGTCAACCCTTGGAGAGGTCCATAGATGTTGGAAACTTGATTAACATTTTTATGATCGATATTGATGGTTAAATAGTTGGGTACATTTGATGTACTCTACATGTATCCCTAGAGGTGTGGTTATGGGACCCAAATTTGATTAAGGAATGAAGACATTAAGGAAAATGAAATTGCAGGTAATACACTGATAGATGGATAGTACTCTTCGTTTCATTTTTTTTGATATGTGGAAAGCCATGCAGTTCCTAACGGTTAGGGAGATACGGCCTTGTAAATTTGGAAGCCTCGAAGAGTGGACAAGAAGCCCCTAGTTGGTTATAAGTCTTGGTCAAAGGGGTAAACTTGTTGTAACAAGAAAACCCTAGAATCCCTAAATTAAGAAGAGGAGTTACCTATTGCAAGTATAAATATACCTCTAGGAGTCATTCACAAGTACACTCACACACTTATTCATTGATTATCTTTCTTGTGATCTAGTGATATTTTTCTAAGGTTGTGACAACATGTTTTTGAGCTAGAAAAGGAAGGTCCAAGGAGAAAGTCTCGAGGTTGCAACAAACCCTAGTTTATCAAGTACCTGTGGGTTGCAAGTCATCAGAGGGTGGCTGTATGTGGGATGTAGTGGAGGAAAACAAGGATATCCACGGGTTGTAGAAGAGAAAGTCATGTATCTGTGAAAATATAATGAAAGTTTGAGAAGAGATGCTACTTCCTGGTTGTTGAGGTCAATGAAGAAGTTACAGGTCAATGTTACATAATATCAAGTCAGCTACAGGATTAGAGGTAAGACTTAAGAGTTACATGTTTKGTTATAGTATGATACATGTTGATGATACATGATGGTGTGKTACCTCTTGTTGATGTTACGTTACATTGATTAGAAGCATTATTGGCTATCTTGGTGTATAGTTTGGTTACATGTTATGGTGCATACTTGAGGCTTGTTATATTGTGAGGTTGCATATTGGTRATATTGAGGAGCATGCTTGAGGCATGTGCTTGTGAGATTTTATATATTACTTGAGGCACATCATTGGATACATGGTGMGTGTTGGTTGAGATCTACTTGTTGAGATACATTGTTGGTACATATCTTGGATACATTGGCACATTATTTATGGTAGTTGGTTGAGGCACTTCATTGATGATATCTTATGGTATATGGTATGGTGTTGATGTACATGGTTGATGTACATGGTTAATGTGCATGTTTGGCACATGATTGGCATATGGTATGGTACATGGTATATGATATATGTTACAGGTGTTGGTGCATGGTTGATGCACATCTTGTGATACAGGTTTGGTGCATGGTTTATGCATTTTATACGGTACATGGTTGATGGTTTAGGTTGAGGTACAGGTTGATGCATTGTACATGTTGGTACTTGGTTGAGACACATATATTGTGATGGTATGTGGTAATATTGGTACATGATTGGTAGAGGCATGTGTTGGTGATGTTGAGTATATGGTTTGAGACATGCTCTTGGTGATCTTAGCATGAGTTTCATGTGGATGAGAGTGGATCTAGTTTCATGGATGAGACAATGATTGGTTGGATAGGTTTTTGTGACAGTGATCGGTTGGACAAGTTGACAGTGATAGGTTGGATACAGTGACAGGTTGATAGTGACAGGTTGGATACATGTTGGATCAAAGTTGGATACAATGCTAGGTTGACAGTGATAGGTTGGACACAGGTTGGATACAATGTAAGCTTGACAGGTTACACATTGATGTGACAGTGGCAATGACATTGGAAGTAATTGTGGTAGTGACAGTTGGTCGACACTTATATTTCAGGGTGGTTGGACGAGGAAAATAAAGGGGTTTGTGGCCTCCTTCTAGTTGGATCTAGAGAATCATGGAGTTTGAGATTTCTTCAAGTTGGAGCCTGATAACTAGGTGGTTGTATCCACCTTCTGGTTGGAATCGAAGAACCCAAGGGATTTTAGCCTCCTTCTGGTTGGAGCCAGAGAATTTAGGGAGTTGTAGCTTCCTTCGGGTTGGAGCCTATAAATAGGGGGTTGTAGCCTCCTTCTAGTTGCAGTTGGAGAATTTGGAATTTGGTGCTTCCTATGAATGAATTCTTGATATATATAAGAAAGCATTCAGTGGTTTTCTCCCATCTGGGTTTCCACGTAAATATTTGTGTATTGTGTTCTTGATGTGATGTTGCTTATGATTACATGTTTATGATATATATATATATATATATATATATATATATATATATATATATATATATATATATATATTGAATGCAATCATAGATGATAAACTGTTGAACATTGTTGATAAAGTGAAATAATATATATTGTGGTTAAAAGTGGTATAAAGTGCTCATATTGATTCACCGCCCCCTCTCAATATTCCAAAAAATGTGGATTAATTATCCCATTGTCCCATGAACCACTTTCTTTTCAAAATAACTTCTATTTGTGGTTGCTCGGATTTCGAAGGAAAATTATACATATTGAAGGGATGTTTTAGTAACTTTTATTCATATACTTAACCTTTAAACAACTTGAACTCTATAATTCAATGTCATGTATATCAAAGTGCATTGGAAGAATATGAAATATGGCAACTAGAAAGAGGAAAGAGCCTTTTTTGAAGATATTGTTAAATCTCTTTCCCACCTAGATAAAACCTTCCATTAGTCAATTGTATATTAGTGGTTTCAAAGTATAACTCCTAAATAGAAGCAAAATAACAAAATCTAGATGACTAGATTAATTAATGTAGGTTTCATTCCTAAAGTTTTTTACTTCAGGGAGATGTTTTCCTGGTGCACACGTAGATTTGATTCGAAAAGTGGAACAATTCGATTATTTTTTGAAGGGAAGAACCCTATTTCACTAACTCCCAATATTTTTAAAAGAATGCTTCGATTGCCCACCTCCAACAAAAGTATTAGGATTCGTGACACTAACTCTTTTATGGATTCCTAGGGTGGTGGGATGAATTTGTTAAAATATTTCATGGTTCCCTCTACAAAAATGGAAGTTGACCTTTCAGCTTGGAATAACTCTATTGGAAGTGTTGTATTAGTATTTTTCATGTCTATTTGCAAGATTAATGG